>OZ021714.1:18292742-18294316 GCA_963978555.1 Galerucella nymphaeae
AGGAAGTTGGGACACCGGACAATAGGGATCTGATAGTTATAATGTCAGAG
Organism: Galerucella nymphaeae; assembly: GCA_963978555.1. Lineage (NCBI taxonomy): Eukaryota > Metazoa > Arthropoda > Insecta > Coleoptera > Chrysomelidae > Galerucella > Galerucella nymphaeae. The sequence goes on from OZ021714.1 coordinate 18,292,793, forward strand.
GAGAGGGTAGGAAACAAAGAAGGAGGATACAGCGAGGAATGGGTACGGAAGCACCCGGGACTCAAAGAAGTGATGAGGAATCCTATAGAAGGGACTGATTATATAGTGAATCATACGAACAGTGAAACGAGGGGTGGAAAGAAGGCGAGAGACACGACAGTGGCCTACATAATGCAGCAGCAGGAGGAGGACGAAGGCATTTTCAATGGTATTTCTGAGCTGATGAAGGCCATTGAAGAAGTGGAGAGAGGAGGTATTAAACAGCAGAGGCTCACCTGTATTTTCGAACAGGGCGCAAAATGGGAGAAGTATAGGAAAGCTCTGGAGGGTGCGTTGGAGGGCACCCAGAAAGAAATCGTTTTGATAACGCCGGCAAAGTGGAAGAAAGGAGACAGGGGCACCATAACGGTAAGAAGAGGGGATAAGTCCTACGCAGAGCTCCTGAGAGACATGGAGGATAGTGTATCAATAGAAGGTAGTGGGGTAAATGTGAGGAGGGTGAGGAAAACAGGGAGAGGGGACATGCTATTAGAGCTGGAGGGGGGGAAGGAGAACATCAAAAGACTGACGAGTCATATAAAGGATAAGACGGGGGCGGAGGCTGAAATGGGAGAAGGAAGGGAGAGACTTATGTTCCTCTACGACGTCAACTCAACAACGGAAGATGGAAAAATCCTTAGGGCGATTAAGGAGGAGATAGGAGATAGCAAAGGTGGCACGGTTCAGATCAGATCGAGGAGGAATATAAGGTATGGAAGCGACCTAATTGTGTTGAGCGCAAGCAAGGAAGCAGCGGAGGCATTGGATAACACGGGAAGGATAAGGATTGGGCTGTGTTTGTGCAAGGTGAAAATTAAAATTCAACCTAGTAGATGCCACAATTGCCTGGGCTTCGGACACAAAAAGGCCGAATGCAGAGAAAGCAGCGCGTTAGGTAAATGTCTGAACTGCTGGCAGGATGGGCACAGGGTTGCAGACTGCAGAAATGCAGCGGTATGCAGGCCCTGTGGACTCCCACATCGGGAAGACTCTACGAAATGCCCAAATTTTAGGAAATACGTACAATTGGAGAGGGACAGGATGGGGCAGAGGGGTAGGAATATACCAGCCTCTTCGTAAAATTCCTGCAAATCAATGTGGGGAGGTCTTCAGGAGCTCACGATGCCGCTTTTAAAACGGCAGAAGAGGAAAAGTGCGCCATAATCATGGTGAGTGAGCCAAACCAGAGGTATATAAGGGGGGCGGGATGGATAAGAGACGGGAGAAATGACGTAGCGGTATATGTTATGGACCGGAGGCTGAAGATCGCAAAACTCGTTAGCGGGGATGGGTATATTAAGCTGAGTCTGGAGGACATGGACGTAATAGCGTGCTATATATCCCCAAATGTAGGGATAGAAACCTACAAAACATATATGGACGAAGTCATGGGACTAGTCGCTGCATCGAGAAGGGAAACAATAATAGGGGGGGATTTTAACGCGAAGGCAAACGAGTGGGGATCATCAACATATGATGAAAGGG
>OZ021715.1:7719091-8006819 GCA_963978555.1 Galerucella nymphaeae
ATCTGTTCTCTTTTATAATCTGTGCTAGAGGTGATTTTAAGTAGATTTAGCTCAAATTATCTCAATCCGAAAATGCTTCCTAAAGGAGCTACAACCCTTTGAAGAAGACGTGCTCAAATGAAATTTCTTCAAATTATTCAAAAATACATAAGATATTCAAACTTGGTAGAATCAATAACGAACCATTCATATGCTGTATAATTTTTTTTTCAGATCCATCACAAGCGTGACAGTCGGGGGGACCAACAGGTATTTTTATAAAAAAAAATTATTTTCAAGTTTTCTATGTATCAGACACCAAATTTGGAAAATTCCAGATAATTTTCATCAAAAATGTTATCTTTCAAATCGATATCATGAACCATGTTCAAGAGAAATATATTTAAACTTCTTCTTCAAAGGGCTGTAGCTCCCTCCGGAAGCATTTTCGGATTAAAGTAATTAGAACTAAATCGACTTAAAATCACCTCTATATAGCAGCTGTATTTTGCGATTTGCAGGATACCCTGTATATCCAGCACCAAGCATATTTTTTCCAGAACACAATAATTTCTATAAAGTTGTTATACCTGTAGGTACTATGGTTGTTCTTGTAGATATATGAACTATATAAATATTTGGACAATTTAAATACAAGATATATACACAATCTTCAATCATTTTCCAAACATTTATGTATCATTTTCTGATTTGGGATGCGGTAGTTCTCTCTAAATGAGTTAATGCCCCCTAAAAAGATGCACAAAAAAACGATTATAATAATAATCAACGTTATTAATCGAAAAAGAGTTCCGCAAATCAGTACACTTTATGCACTCCGTCACGGCAAATCCGCCTTGGAATCCGTAAATTTCGCGAATTTGGTATAACGAATTCGACAAGATAAATCAAAGTAGCAACAAAATAAAAAATACCATCTAATAGTATATGTTTTCACGAGTAATTTGCATTTTGAAAATTTGAAAAAGCTGTGTAGAAGCCCTAGAAAATTTTTTTTGGAAAAATCCATTTTTCGGTCGATTTTTGACTTGGAATTGCCGATAACTAGGAAACAAAGAATTTTTCGGGAAAATATCAAGAGTCAAAAAGTATTTATTTTCATCTATTCCGCCTTAAGAAATGATTAGCGTAACGATTTTTTTATTTTTGGTTTTAATAACAAATGATTGACCATCGGGACAAAAAAGTGTTATTAAGGTTTTTCGTTCCTAATAATATAATTAATCGATCCCGATTGGTTTTTTCCTTGAGACTTGTAGTGGTCGGTCAACTCGTGTCTGTGCGTCTTTTTAAGGGTGCACCGCTCGCTACCAGGCTATGAAATGCCATCAAATCAGTTCAGTATAAACCCAATTGTAGCGCTACCTACCGTAACAAATTGTGAGTTCTAACTATCCAGTTACTTACTCAAACAGACACAAAAAATTTCATCAGAATCGGCTCATCCGTTTACGAGTTATAGATTCGAATACAACGCCACCTACTGGGACTAATAGTGAATCTGAACCATATAATAACCTTTTTGGTTCGTCATCGATTGTTAATGTCCGTCTAGCAGATAACATTCAAAATAGGATGCAAACGTGTTTTTTGTAGCGGCAATGTACGTGTCTTAGTCTTTTTCTAATGTCTCACTGACAGTTCTCGTCAGGTCTGTACTTTGTTGTTTACGGTCAATTATTATTTATAAAAACAGAATATTAATCTTATTGTGAATTTATTTAAATAATGCAAAAATATGCCTAGATACACGGAAAGACATCAGCATTTTGAAAGTTCTCGAGTATTTTCAGTTAGAAAAAGAAGCTGGTGATTATTAATTTCATAACCTTTTCGAATTTGACTGAATACGATCCTGGTGATTTTATTTATCAAATTTAAGGTTAGCTATATGTCAAAATAGCAAATAAAATAAACGACAAACCTAAATCCCGGATATACGTCACAAACGATGACGCACACCAAGAACGCTATTGAAAGTACTATAGCAAGTTTGAGTTTTGGACAACAGCATTGTTCCACTTGTTTTCTACATTAATCTGGATGGTTTAAACGGCTTCTATTTGAAATAATCAAGCCCATATGTGTCATGGTATGATTCGTATAATTCTCATAATTTTCAAATTATTATTTTTGATATTTTGCTCAAACATTATTGTAGTACAAACTTTCCATTCACATACCTCCAATCATATCTAGCAATTCTAGCAGCTATGCAACATTTAATTAATAAAAAAAAAACTTACCAGAACAAGTCGTTTCGCACTGCATAAAATATAAACGTTGTACATTAATAATTACAATGACAGATCAGCTAATAATGTATCTCGATCCAATCGCCTGAAACAAAAAAAATTAATTCATAATTATCGACCATTACATGTACCTATATCTGCTAAACCTATTGTGATTTTATAATCAGTTATTACGGCTTTTAAATTTAGACGGTTAATTTACTCGACAGCCTCTCGTTAGGTACGGTTAGAATGATTACATAATTTCTGTATTTTTATCACCACTAGAATAGATATTCCATTTCTGTTTAGAAATAAAAAATTTTAAGAAGCAAAAACAGTGAGCTTATTGATATGCTTGTCCATTTGCAAATAAAACGGTTTTTTTCCTTGTAGGACAATTTAACGTGGCGCCATCTGACAGTCGCCCTAATGATAAACAAGCGTTCTTTGCAAAACACGGGGCTCTTAATAGTTATTTTGATCATGTTTGAGCTGATTCAACTTTTAATTCTTCATTAAATCAATACAAAACAACAAAATTACAAATCTCAAGACTATCCAAATAATTTTTATCATCAGGGCGACTGTCATTACTGTCAACTTGTCAGTTGGTGGACATGTCCTGTAGACTATGTACACCTGACTTTGAAAGGTCGGCCTTATTGTGTTGGATCCCCAGATCAGTTGAAGTTAAAGTTTGTGTGTGTTGTAAGTCAGTTGGTTGACAGACAGACTTCGTACAACAATGTCAGTGTGATATATTTAATTCAAATAGTAAATATTTCAGAAATACACCTGACGCAGTCGTAAATTGTCAGTGAATTGAATCAAATATTAGTTAAAATGAACGGACCAAAGTTATCTGATTCAAGAGTGGACAGATTCAGGTGGAGAGGAATTAAATATAGTAACCTAGCTTGGTTAGAGCAGCCGGAAATCGTAAAAAATAGCTTAGCCCTTCATCTCTGCATTGCACACTTATCAACACTAAAATACAATGTAAACTGAATTAGATTAAATTTAACATGAGGATCCAGAACAATATGGCCGATTTGTCAATTAGGGTCTATTATAATTATAACAGATGATATTCGCAGGACATAACCTAAAAAATGTGATTTATTTACATTTAATTTTGTTTAAATGCTTTTTTCTGTAGCTGTCCCGAAAATATAAGAACTTTCGGTATGATTCATTAAATCGAAGAAACTTCACACAAATCGTACTGAAAGTAGGTAGCTATTTTCGGAATGTTTTGTTTTACTTTCGGTAGGTAAGATTTTTTAATTTTCGGTATATAATTTTTTTTTTTTTCCTTTGGAGCGATTTTCATTATCTATGTAGGCGACCTTATTAAAGACATTTTCGTAATTTTTATTATGACGCTGCGTATCAAAATCAATTTTTTGATATTATGTACACTATTTTCAATTCTTTGATCCAGAAATGGAAATCGACAACTAAAGTGACGAGGAAATAATTATTCACCATGAAATCGGTTAAGCTGCCAATTGTTATAATTGTACAATTAATGTACATAAGTAATAGATCTTTTAGGTCTCAGTGATTGTTACCCCAAACACACACACATACATACACATAATGTACATAAGTAATATTTATTCAGGGGGAGATGTAAAAAAATGTGATTTTTCTTCAAATATTTCCTCACATCAAGCATCATTGAGACAGGATTGTTCATTTATAGTTGATAGTCTATATAGTGAACGATTTATTATCTGGCTGACATGAAAAACAACATCAATATCAAAGTACTTTTTTCAATTAATTTTTATAAAAGAATAAGTTATTAGGATCGACATTGCAATTAATAACATTAAATGTCGTATCTTTTCTCACAGACTAGTTAATTAGTTAGCTTTTGTTACTTTGTTTAATCCATGGGTAATAAAACACAATAAACATTTTCTTACAAAGAAACTCAGCTTGTTTTGGATTTTTTGTCGTCCTAATCGATACAAATAAAAACCATATCATCTTATATTTATACTAAGTATCTATCCCTATTATTTTTCAATATTTTATCTAATTAACGGCTGGTGAAACAATATTGTACGTAACGCTACCCGAAATTGATTTTACGGGACTCGCAGGCTACCTACTCATCCCGTAAAATATCACTTTCGGTAGTTGTTACGTAAATAACTATTTATCTGGTATTTTACATATTCTAATGATCGAGAATAAAGCAAAATGGCAGTTAGAATTTAATAATTGGAAATGTGATACCACTAATGGTTGTTTAACGCCGTACCGTATGTAAATCTGAATCGTAATTCTTCGAAAAGACTGCATACATTTCTATTAGGTGACAAAATCAACTACTGAAAAGTATTTGAACAACCTTTGGTATTTCTAATACTCCCGCGGCATTTCAGTACCTGTTACATCCATGTGAGGTACATAATAAGAATGATCATGCTAGTTGAATTGTTAGACCATCGAGGTTAATTAAGATGGTAGAAATATTTTATCCAATGAAGTGTGTGATATCTTACCATATGTAGACCAGGGTCGATAATTTTTGAGGCCAAAAAAAATTATAGTAGGATGAAACCCATTGGAAGAGGAGGAGAATATAACAAAAACGGAAGGAAAAATAAATTACGGGCGATCTGAGGTCGGGAAGAGGGAGGGGGTAAGTTTTAAGGGTAAAAAACGGTTAATCTCGATTTCCGGTAAAACTGCAAGTCTTATGAAAAAAAAACTAAATGGCAAAGTTCCAGGTAATAAAAAGATCCACAACTTTTGTATTGACACTTCTTTCACATAATCTCAAAATTTATGTGAAAATTTCGAATAACTCAGTTTTTGGTTTTTTATTTTTATCTTTTGCTTAAAAATTTATTTTTACACGAAATTCAGTGAAAACTCATCTTTGAATGTCCCAAACATACAGTAATTTTTTTGATTTAAAATATCGACCCTAGTCTAATGATGTTAGGCATGAAAAACACTTCGTTTGAATAAGTTTATGTTTACCCAGTAGGCCTAACATTCCTGGACTACTGTGAAGATTGCTAAATCGAGACTTATTTACTCAAAGTCCAGGAAATTTGGAGGTTTGAAAGCGTTAAAAAATATATATACACTGTGTCCTCTTAGATTCGCGCTATATATGTGGAACTTTTTTATTATCAATTTAAAGACAAAAATTTATTCTTCATAAAACGCTCTGCATGTTCCAAAACCTAATCATCAGATATCAATTTTTTCCAGTATTAAAATCTGAATTTAACTCAATAAAGAAATACTTTTAAATTTGACAACAAAAAAAATATGTTTTGAGCTTGTTTAATATTGTTTCTTTTAAGTTACTGTCAAACATTATTGTTGGTTATTAATAATATTCTAGTTTGTCAATTTTTAAACAATTTTGCATATTTTTGTAAGATATATTTGGATCCACCCTATATGCAAGGTCCGTCAGAGGAATCTCAAACGAGCGTTACGAGCTAGATAACAATAACAAAATAGGAATGTTTGAAAGAAACAAACACAAGCTGAGTATCAAGAAAGGGAAGTACAACGAGGGTTGAAGTGAAGGGGTCAGGAAGTTTATTTATCAACAAGACGTGAAATAGAAACGATCGAAATATACAAGATTGTTAGTTTTTGTAGCGAGAGAATAAAAATATAGTTTTGAATATAAGGAATATTTTATTTCTTACATTTTTTCCAATTTTTCAAATAGGTATTTAAGGGTTAAAAATTAGAGTATAGATTTTGATAACCAATTAACCAATCTAAAAAAATTATGGACGAAAAACTGTTGGATTTCACGTACTTCAAGCTATTCTTGCAAGCTGCATTGCATGCAATTTACACAAGTACGACAAGGAAAATATGAAAAAAGTAGCTTGAAAAAGTGAGAGAATAATTTGGCCTAGTCAGCGAGGGTGTATATGTATTTCCCGGGGCTGGCCGAATGTTCATTGCCCCCTTTTTTAACCGCCAGAAGCGCAGATTGATGATATTTTTGTCTCGTTATCGTTGACTTTTTTTTGAGATTATGCACTATTAAACACTTTCATCCGACAACATAGAGAGAATTCACTAGTTGGTGGTATTCAGTATGTTCCCAATATGTAAAGTACACTGTTGCCGGATGAAAGTGTTTAATAGTAAGTACATGAGCTCGAAAAAAAGTCACCGATAACGAGACAAAAATATCATTTGTACAAATTAATATGCGCTCCTGGCAGCAGCGGTTAAAAATTAGGGGGCAATGAACATTCGGCCAGTCTCGGAAAATAAGTCACTCACGCACAATTATTATTTCTCTCTCTTTCAAGCTGTTTTCCATATTTTCCTTGTACTTGTGTAAATTGCATGGTTCGATAAGCTTTTTCGCAATATGTATAGTTTCGTTTAAAAAAGTCAAATGAAAACGAAATAGAAAGTAATATTTATTTTGGCGAATTCTACTAGGAAATAAAATAAGTAGATATTGATGATTATATTTCAAGTCCATTAATCTCATCTATATTGTGTAGAAATAAAAAATATACTTTTCCCTTTTATTTGACATAATAAAATCTACACTAAGATTTCACCACCATACATCTCAATTCACCTTTAATTATAGACCTCCAAAGGGGACAATGAATTACCGATTGCCTTCGTAACACTAACTGCAGTCACGTTGTCGTGATTTTATAGCCATAAATATGTCCGATGACACACCGAGGTATGTCCGATGTTTTTTAATACGTGTCATTTGTATGTATTAAAGAAGAAAATTCATTAGTTGTACGGTTTGAAATTGTTATAGACGTGTCTGTCCTCACATACACTTTTATGCAGGAATTCACTATTTCAGCTTGAGTATTATAGTTGTTTATTGGTTAGTTGTAATCAAATTCTATGTAACTACATTCAAGGTGGGTTTTTAGTAAATATTACTACGGTTGCACTAAGAAATGCCAGTAGGCCAGTCGATAGGGGTTATTTTAGACCAAAAGTACAAGTAATTAGCAATACCTACTTTATAAGTACCTTAAAGTATGTAGATTAATATATAAACAAAGTTTACCAGTATATTGATTTCCCAAGGTAAAAAAAATCAACTTTTTTTTCGACATTCTTTAATATTTTTTGCTGGGAGAAAAATGAAAAATACTACCTTGTAGAGAAAGTGTTTAGGAAATAGCTATTTGTATTACTAGGGAGGAAAGTGCCACTTTTCCTCCCGCAGGATGTAGTTTACTGCACGACGCGAAGCGGAGGGCAGTAAACATCCAAGGGAGGAAAAGGCACTTTACTCCCATGTGATACCTACATATGATTTTTCCTCCTACACACTTTTTTTTGAAAATTTATTTACGACAGAAATAGGTAACGAATATAATTCAGCTCATTGCTTATATTGTGTATATTGTTTTTCATACCTATCTTTAGATTTTTGTAGTAGTAAGGTTAATGACGCTATGTTTGCTTGTGCCTTAATATTAGGTGGTGTATTTGGAAATTCAAAATCACTTGAATCGCTCTCCATTTTTCAAAAATTCAACTAAGTTTAATGAATGTAGCGACTTTGCACCTCAAAAGTCAATCGCCGTGTTTACTGTCAGTGAGCCACAGCATACTATGCTTTTCTTATTCTGAACCCAAAAAGCGTATACCTATCTAAGATTCCTGAAGTTGAAATTTGTATTGAAGAACTACGTTGAAGTACCATTAATGTTTGATTTTTACCAAAAAACAGGATATACAGGATGTTCTAGAAATTATGGAAACAATATGAATATAATGAATTCACAAGTTTCATCGTTTACAACTTACTTGGAATGAGAGAAAAAGTATGAGTTTCCTCCCTGATTTGAGGGAGGAAAGTGTGTACTTTCTATAGGGGTAGGAAGAAAAAAAGTTTTTCTACGTTTTTTACATCCGAGCATTGGTTTTTCCGGAAAAAATTAAGGAAAACTAAGTATGCATTCCCGCGTCGGAAGACCTACTTTCAAAACCGGGAAAAAAATATAAAGCCCTGAATCATCATAATTATTTGGTACATTAATAGGACAAAAATCAGTCTATTATAGTCGAGCCTGCAAATTACTACAGACAATTGCATATAACATTTTTTTCGTCGCCCTTCAGGAAAAAATAAATTTAAATTTAAAAAAACTAAATAGCAATCGAACTAAATTGAAAAATAATAATTAATTCAAGAATAAAATGATTTACGAGAAAATTAATAGTTTTATGTTAATAAGAAGCGTGGGGTGCTTAGTACTACATGTATGTCGTGGCCATGTCGAAAATTTGCTCACTTCAAGAAATTCCCGAGAATTTCATGAAATGGTCACATTCATTTCACATTCATTTAATCCAAAATCACTCGCCCGTGGTTTTGTTAAAAATGTCATTCGGAAAATTGCCAAGTAACAAACTTTCATGACAATCGAAAAATTTTGCCGACAAAATTTTCACTCTCGTGGTATTATATATGATAAATTAACTCCAATGTTAAAATGTCATATACCTGGAAATGTTATTGTCACTTTGACATCGATAAAAAAGGTGCATCCTTTTTTATCGCGATAAAAACCTCTCTTTCTCAATTCTAGTAAGCGGACGTCACTTTTACACAATGACAATGAGATAATTATTGTTGTTGTTCATCGATATAATTATTCTGTCGTTAATTTATCTTGCCAAAAAACACTCGAGCTTTTCTTTTATTAGATAAATTTCTCTTCAACTCAAAATTTTGTCAATCACTAAATTTGCTCGAAAAACTGACATTAGATAAAATCGCTCCACCTTCGGTGACGCGATTTTATCATGTCAGTTTTTCTCTTAAAATTAGTGATTGGTAAAACTGTTTCGTTGCAAAGAGAAATTTATCCGATAAAAAAAAAGCTCTTGTGTTTTTACTGTTGATAAAACTGCTTCCTCATCTATAATACCCCTTGTTTACGTTGAAATATAAAATTTTACTTCGAATTTGTCATTATTGACAACTAAAAGTACTTCGACGTTTATTGAAAAATTGACACAAACCGATTTAGTGCTATCACCCAAGAGAATATTGAACATTTGATACATAATTAAATTCTTTTAAATTGTTGAAAAAAATAATCTTTCCAAATACAACTCGCTCTTTAAATTTTATTACATAATTTTTTATTTTCATCACTAAAACTTGTTTATTTGTGGCAACAACACTCAAACAAACCGAATTTAGATAAAATCAATCGGTTTGTTTTTATATTATTACCAAATAAACAAGTTTTCTTGGGAAAGAAAAAATTATCGATAAAATCGGTGGTATCACCTTTAATAAAGGCATTTTTAATATTCTAATTTTGTGTTAACCTACAAAATATGGAAGCGTTGTGTTACTGGTTCGAAGTCGAATGTCAGTTTTATAATATGGCACTGGTTATGACAAAAAGTTCGCACATACGATTGCAACTTCAAGTTAACATGAATCGGAGTATATTTCATCATTATTTGATTGATGCTACTAACCTAAAATTCATCAAATTCCGGAATCTTTTGTAAACATATTAGACTACTGGGTATTTTATTTCTGCATATTTTTTGGCAAGGATTTAACTTTTAGTCAAAGTTATAAGTAATAATTTATAGATTGGAATTATTTTTTTATGCAACTCTGTCAACTTTACATGCCTTAATACCAACATCAACACGTTACAGTCAAAATTTCGTTAAGCTACTGTGCAACTACAATGTAAATGTAATGAATGTAAATTAACCATAGGACAAGTAGTTAAAATTCCCACACTAAGGTGTTAACAAATTCTGACTGCGTTCACGAGAAAGCAATGAATTGTTTTCAAGTAATTGAACTTGTAACACTAGCAGCAGAGAGTTGTGTTGTTGTGACTATTATCATTGTCTAATTATTATAGAGGGGTTGAATAAGGTTCGTGTTCCTCTGAATTTTGTAGCTGCTTGTTTTATTAGAAAGTCGTATTGATATAAGACGTTTTAAAAGAAAAAAATCTTGAATTATACTCGTTTGATAAAGTGTGGATTTATGCAGACACAATTAACAATTATCAATTAGCGTTTAACAATTAACATAAGTTAATAATTCAAACTACTCATTTCACTGTGACTCCATTTATGCGGACAATCAACAATTATCATTTAACAATTACGAAGTTGGCCACCTTTTAACTTTTTTAAATTAAATGTACAGAATTTTCATCTAGTGTGCAACTAGTACGCAGATCCTGAAGTTTACCTTAGTTTTTTTCATAAAAAAGCCGCTTATTTAGGGTTATGTTGTGTGTCAGCATCATTATTAAAAGAAAAAAAGTCTCAGCTTTTTCAATTCTACTAGAAACCTTCAAATTTGTTCCAATATATAGACATGAAAATGTAGGTTTATTGTAAATGTAAATAACCAGAATCTCGAGCTTGTGCGCGTGCTCACTATTTTCTCCTCAATTATAATTGTGTCTGCATAAACTATGGCAGTTTTACTAATTGTTAAATGATAATTGTCAATTGTTAATTGCTAATTGATAACTGTTAATTGTGTCTGCATAAATCCACACAAAGACAATTGCAAAATTGCAATCAAAAGTAATAATAATCCGCCGTTTATTTTAAATGTTGGACATAAATTCCTGTCAATTACACCTAGATATCAAATGGCCAACAATGTAAGGAAGACCGTTAGGTGGACAACGTTACCAGTTCTCATTTGTAAGATTTCTCTACAAAACAAATAACACAAAAATTGGTGAAATACTGGAATTATTTCTGAAAACTATTTACCATATATAGTAATTTCATATTTTGTGAACTCGTTTCTCCATCACCATATCAAATTCATAACTAATTAGATGGATAAGCAAATAAAACGTCGTAAATATCGTAAATATTATTATCGGCCCCCAAGAATAAATTGTATGTATTACCATCTTAATACTACAGATAATCTCTCATTTCTTACTTAGCTAATAAAACTTTCCGTAAACTGGCATTATCACCAGGAAAATCGTGCCGTTTATGCGCAATTTACGGATATCTACAGATTTCATCTAAATAATGAAGATATTCGTTAAGTGCGCATCAATGTGATAATTTAACAACATTCTATTATTTTATCATGTACCAGTTGAAATTTATGGGAAAAGCCAGTTAAACCTAATTGTTAGAGTATGTATTATTTTGTATATGGTTCCAATGATTTCTTTTATAAATTAACCTGAGCATAAAATAGAGACAAATTGTTAGATAGATTTAGTTTATCGAGAGACTATTACTCCAGATCTCGGCTAAATTCTATTTTCCGACCGACTTTTCAACTTTAAAAATTTATATCGCAGAATAATAATTATTCTTATGTTTTTTTTTAAATCAGTGATCGTCCAACTATGAAGTAACAACTACTTCCCGGGTTATAACAACCGGCGGCTATGGAATTACACTTCATAGTCAAACGGGTTATAGTTTGTTTCAAAAACAGAAGTGTAAAAGTCGTGGAAGTAGCGACGTCTTCACCTGCAATTGCAAACCAATATTAAATCTGAAAATCTACGTGGCTTGTCAGCTACTTGGGCTTGAAATAATATAGTAGTGTGACTGTCAAGTACACTGTCAGTTTTCGATATATTATGAACGTGTACTCGTTATGTCATTAGTTATTTTTGGTTGAGCGCGAATTTTAAACTATTTTATTGAAATAATTTTATATTGAGAGGTAATTTCAAGCAGCAAATATGTTAGAGACAATCTCCTGAGTACACAAAATTATGTTGCACACGTTTTTGTTGAACTACCCATCTCTGGATTATCGAAATATTTGAATTAGTCCATTATTGAATTAGATTGATAATAGAAAAAAAATTATTAACCACTAATAGAGAAATAGAAGAAGCAAATATTGTCAAATTTTCAGCTAGAATTTGATAATTGTTGACGGACGCCAACTGTGTTGTTTATGCAACCCCTTATGTGTTACAACCCTCTTAAAAGTAGTAGATTTTTTTTAAAAACCTCTATGACCAAATTATTATTAAAATAATAGTCAGTTGCTTTTCTTCCCACATGAAGTCACGGGAACAAACATTGGTTATTGGCAACGTACCTTATCTAAATATAAATAATAAATTATTACAATTTCTTCATAAAATTATACTTTGTTTTCAACTGTAAACACACATTCACATGATAACGTATACATATTGGTTCAACTTGTGTTTGTAATAATGAGTGTATCCTATTTTAAACTCGACAAACCGTAGTCTATAATAAAACCAAAAGCTTTATAACATATAAATATAACACAAAGAAATATTGTATACACCAGCTGTTCAACAACAAAGTAAGAGTCAAAAGAATCTAAACATAGAAAAGGCGAACCAGGTCAGGTTGTTATTTCTTTATATAACCAAACCATTACCTGTTTTTACCTGTTTTCTTTTCTCACACTAACTCTCTCAACCCTTTTTATTACCGAAATCTAAATATGTAAACACGAAACACGCATTGCGTAATATGCATACGAGGATTCGTTGAGTTACCCAAATATCTTTTTTTCTTTAAGCCATCTTGGGTGATTTATTAATATATGATCAGTGCATTGGTTTTTTATAATAGATTAAAGATAATTTATTTAGTTTTTATGATAAATTTATATAGGGAAAGGGTTCATATGTAAACCATGAGTCTTTTAACTTACGGAATTTAATACTTTATTATGACGTGGGGGGAACGAAATACTCGGTATGGTAACATTTAAATTTATTTAATGCTTGTGAGACCCATTTTACTTTTACATTCTGATGTCATAGAATTTTAACTGTCGTTGTAGAACAGATGGCTTTGGGTACAGTTTTTCCATTTTTCTTCATTTAATTTTTGGTTTGCATTTGTTTTAGATCATCTTTCCGGGTTTTACTATTGTTTAAACGTTCCAAGAATAAATATTTTACTTACTTGAATTATTTCATCAACATATCTTATTATTTTTTCATGTTTGTCCATCATATACCTAAAAGATCTCTGATCTCAGATTTATTTAAATTACAAACACTGAAAGCCGATAATCTACCACCTGTTTAGAGTCTTAAATATGTCACTAACTTTTAATCGGCAAGATAGAGTCGAATGAAATAGAATATTATAAGAAATAGAACATTATAAGAAATAGTACATTTTACACCAAGGTTGTGAAGATTATTATTGACCGAGCACTAAAACGATTTCGCGAGTGGCTTAGCCCCGAGCGGAATATGGTGCGAGGCTTTATAAATGCCTTCACCACAGTGGTGTTTACACATTTTTTTCCACTGCTTGCCAAATTTGAGACAAACATTAATAATAATTGACATTATACACTATTTCAATGCTAGAATATTACAGCGGTATTGAGTTCAAAACACAACACCTTGAGTGTAAGAAACTTTTACACCACAGCACTCACAAAAAGTATATTTTTCGGGAAAAATTAACGATACTATCTGAGTTGTTTCTCAAAATATATAAAAATTCAATATTTTTCAATAAAAATAAAACATTGTCAAAATGGGTATATTATATAGCACAGTACAACATACAGACTGAGAAAAATCTATTCGAGACATACGATTTACACAAGTAAGACAAGGAAAATATTAGAAAAGCTTCTTGATAGAAAGAGAAGAATAATTGTGCGAAGTCAGCGTTGGTTGTGTGTTCAGTTCCAGCTACCAATCTGATATGAAAGCAGCGTTGCCAACCTGGAATGTTTGATACTGCCTGAGGAATAAATAACTTATTTTGAATTTGACTTTTAATTCAGGATAACGTCGTATTTAGTGAGAGAAGATCGATATTAGTAATAATATTAACTTGAAAAATAAGTGAGATCAACACAACAAAAAATATTAAAATGAAATAGTTCAAGAAAAAAATCTGGACAAATTACAATCTGCAATAAATAAAAACTATATACTGCTTTCGATTTAATAAGATTTAATAATTATTGGTATTCAACATTATTGCCGAAAAAATTAGGAATAACTTTTACACAGATAAATACATTTTTCAACAGCGGTTGAAATACGGGGACACTTAACACACGCTTATCGCTGACTGCGGACAATCACTCATTCTTCTCACTGTTTCAGACTTTCAGATAGTTTTTCTCACATATTCCTTGTCGTCCTTGTGTAAATCCAATGTTGCTAAGCGACTTTTCTAAATATATCTAATTCAAATTATCAATAAAAGTTAATATCTAATTTGCAAACTGTAAAATATTTGTGTGAAGTATTTACTGATGCGTGATGTTATAGACAGACGCCATCACTATTCTATCGTTTCAAATTGTATTTTCAAAATGAAATTCGTCTCCAAAAAACAACATTTTTCGTGCATACGCCTTTTTCAAAATCAGCCATAGTCTGTTTCAGGTAAGATTTCATTATGATTCATTTAAACATTTTACTGTTAATTCAATTAAAATACATATATTTATATTCCCATCATCACATTTTAATTTTAAAATTTATAGGAATCATTAAAAACCATTAATAGTATATTATGTTACTAGGAGTAGAAGGCCAACATTATTGTTGAGCCCAGATTCTTGCACTGCCGAGGCGCTAGCCGAGGCTGTGCAAACTGGGCGAAACATATAATGGGCCTTCTGCTCCGAGTAACATATACTATTTTTTCTTCAAGCGTAATAATGATTAAAAAGAAATAAGAAAGTACCTACCTTTGTTGCTAAATAAACATTATTTGGTGCATCCTTGAGAAATTTATCAAATTGATCTTGTGTTAATACTTTTGATTTTTTCGGTGTATAATTTTCCCCTTGGCGCTTTATAAATGCAATTAATTTGCTATATTTTTCTATTTTAACATTATGTTTAATGTTTAATTGACTTTTAATCATTGAATACTGTGCCCATAGAGTAGAACTTTTAAACTTTCTGGACAAATTCGTGAAGTATGCAAGCATAACGTTTTCCGTGTATTGCTGTACATTATATTCATTGCACCATTTTAGAAATTTTTCGTATGCTAAATCATACAGTTTACGCGACTTCGTTGGAATTAGAGTTTCAATACTGGAATTAGCTATTTCAACTAATTCCGGAGGCGTACATTGCAATTCTTGAGACATTTTTCACAAAATTTTCAAAACAGACAAACGTCAAATTAAATAAGTTTAAAAATGACAGTTCCTACCTACTTGATTACAACGCCCCATTATTTTATTAGTACAATAATGAAAATTAATTTTTGTACTAGTAAAATAATGGGATATTTCTACGGTCTGTGTTGCAAAAAGTAATATAGTTATTATTATACGCTTGAAGAAAAAAAAAGTTATAACGTTTTAAAATTTATAATACTATATAATCTCACGGTTTGGAGTTCCATGGCCCGCCTCATGGGCATGTCAGTAGTAGATTTTATTATAGAATGAACATAACAGGTAACCAACAAAGTGTAAAACCGTTAATTTTTAATACATTAAAGTAGTATTAAATACGAAAGAGATGCTTATCTAATTTCTACTAAGCTGGTAAAACTTCCTCTGCTATTATTAATCAGAGCGTTCGATCTCTAATATTTGGACAAGTATCCAACAAATGTACTGACAAATTACCTCGTTATCAATTATGTACATGCGAACGGGAGAAATAATGTAGAGACATTATTTTAATTTAACTCATTTATATTCTAGAAAACCACCTCTATGTACACACCTTGAAAGCATAATATATTAATATTCATTAATTTGATACCTTATGATAAAAGCTAGTTGTGTTGTTGAAATAAAAATAATGTTAAATGTATAAAATGGTTATGATAGTTATGCATTTATTTATTATACAGGGTTATTCAACTACGATTTCGTTAAACGAAATGAAAGTTTTTGATAATATTAGTTTTTCTTGGCTTCGCATGTATGGATACAGTAAATTATATACGAAAGAAGAACTATGTATCCACAGGGGGGTACCACAAGGCTCAATAATGGTACCATTACTATGTTATTAATGAATTCTTATGTAAAAAAGCCGAATAAACTGTAATATAATGCTAAAACTTTCGAGAAACACGAGCAGGACGTTGACGCGCCGTAACTACCG
The DNA here is from genome assembly GCA_963978555.1 of Galerucella nymphaeae. Lineage (NCBI taxonomy): Eukaryota > Metazoa > Arthropoda > Insecta > Coleoptera > Chrysomelidae > Galerucella > Galerucella nymphaeae. The sequence continues at coordinate 7,735,425 of OZ021715.1, forward strand.
GACGGTTGGCGCCTGTGAGTTGTTTATACTAGCACTAGCGACCAGCGTAGAAGCCGATAGAACGTTTCCATCATCAGTTCACTCAGAAGCAGGCTCGGAGATGATGCAATTAATGCCATTTGCGTCTCAAGTTATTTATCATAATAGGTTGATATCACAGTAAGAGCGTCTAAGAGAAAGTTATGATTTGATTATTAGTCATTAAAGAGAACCTGCTTGACCTTGCCAATTATACACTAGCATCCATGGTGGCGAAAAAGAGCTTTTACTTTCTGAGATAATTTAAATATTATACTACTTACTATACGAAATATGGAGAGTGTGTCAAATGTTATGATAATCAGAAAAGGATTACAAAAAAATAATGTCATCTAGCAACAAATATGAGAATTATTTTGAGAGTAGCAATGTGAAAAATGTTGAATAGTGAAAATCAAACGCTTAGGGTTTTGTTTAAAAATACCTCACCATTGAAGCGGAGCATAAATCTGTTTCTATACCTATATATAATTATTTTGATGCTTTTATAAAATAGGTACCGTACGCCATTGGTACCAATATGACAAATATCGGCTATGTTTCCTCGCCTCTTATCAATTCCGCGTAGTTTCATATAAGTTTGCCAAACTATACACTTGTTTACAACAAGAGCAACTTTTTTTTCCTTGATGGGTGCCCATTAAAATTTTACATTTCTAACCAACAATTCGAAAGAGGAAAATAACTAGTTTTTGTTTTGCAACGACTAGTAGTTTCTACAGAATTGTTACGTTCATCGTACAATGGATAAGCTCTCTTTATTTGATTATATAAGCCGCATTCAGTTATATTATTGCTGCACATCAACCATTCAAAGTACCCATTGTATTCTTTTTATTCTTCAGCTTTTAATTTCCAAGTGTGAACAACACTTTAATATTACTCATATATCAAAGAGTCGATTGATAAGATAAGGAAGTAGAAAGTTAGTGTTTTCACATCCTTACCAATTGTACTATTATACAGTTTTATGCATGTCGTTTATTTACTTTAAATACGTTTTTCTATGAAAAAATGACGTTTTAGTGAAGGGTGGTATCAATATATTATATGCCAAATAAAATAGCCAATTATGCAGCATCCGTATCACATGAGAGGAACCCACGCGAAGTTGCAGTCGTATGGGCTAGCTTACGAGGCGACAAAATCAAACAAGACCGATTTTGAGTTCTGCGCTAGACACTTGGCAAACTTCAGGTGGCTTCTTTTATGCCAAATAGAGTCGAATGAGTATAATAAAGTCTTTAATGTTATTGGGCGAAGCGTAGAGTCGGTTTTATTAGAGAACGGAAAGCTTGTTTACATGCGCAGAGACGAGTTTTTGACAGTTGCCGAGTAATAAGGGTACCGTCGTTTATTTTCACCTCATCCAGTGGCGTCGTGCGCTTTGTTTGGGTTGTCACATTAGTTTGTTTGTTGGCGTTGTTTTTGTGCATTATTTTGGTTATGTGAGTCATCAGTGGACCATTCTCTAATGAAACGGACACTGGCCCAGTCCGATAGCACAACATTGTGTCATAATGATTATTTATGATTCCATCTAGATACAAAATTTGTATCATTACATTTTCGACAAACTAGAAAAACTGTTCATTTTAACACATCTATTACTATAAAATTGATATTTATCAAGTAAAATTTCAACAGAAAAAGTAAAAAGCATCGACAGTTACAGTGAAAATGGTCGAACTCACTGAATTAAATATAAATATGAAATAGAATTTCATTTAGTATCACGGAACGATCGTAGCTTCTAACAAAAGCATCACCGAAATTTCTATTGGTTAGAAAACTCGTGAACATTCTACCCTATATAATTCATATGTGACGTATTGTAGATTTCCCGTTACAATATTGATTAGAACATTGCCCCCACATACGAAGAATTATAGATTATGGATAAGTGATTTGGTTGGTTTGAGGATTTCGCTGTCACTACCCCATCTTGTATACTTAAATATGCAAGGAGAATATTTTTATGAAATGAATTCTTATATGAACAAAAAAAAATTTGAAGTGGATATTATATTTAGAGGCTAACAAGTATATATTTTCTACAACTGTAATATGATGATTTCAAAATAAGTTTTGTCCTTGAGTGTCTTAAAGAAATTAATATTCAATATCGAGCTTTTCATCTAAAATATTCAACAAGTACACTAAAGTGAATATTTGTCTTCCACTGTTATATTTTGGACAATCCACTGGGATATGCTAGGTTTGTGTTGTATTTTTATCATATTGATAAGCACGATTTCAGGTGAAAGCAGACAGTGGAATTTAGGCAGGATAAAATATATAATATTATAAATTGGAAGACCTAAGGGTGACTGCAAAGAACTAAGAAAAATCTGTGGGTCATACGTATAAAGAAGAACAAAAGATGTGGCAACGGGACAATATCATGGATGGAATTAACCGTTGAATATATAATAATTAATATTGAAGTTATAGATTCGTCACATTCTGATGAAATGGAGTTTTGGAAAGGTATAGTAGGTGAAAAAGATATTATGCGAACTTAAAATTGCCGACTTTTTGTTTGCCTATTTTTTTTTCAAAGAGCCGTCCCTTCGCCGTCATCACCCCATTCTCCTGCTTATTGTGGATCAGTACTGTCATAGTCCAGTCCATATTTTGATTTATGTTTATTTGACGATAAATTCATTTATTATAATTTCAACCAATAATGGTTAAAATGTTCTAAATAATTTTTAATTATTGAATAACTGTATTGACTGTCTAAGGATTATTTTTAACCCGCAGTTATGGAGAGCTATCCTACTTTTTAAGATAGTTACCGTTGATGTGTAGAACAGAGATAATACAACACAGAGTGTAGAACAAAATATATATATTTTTAAATCTTTACATGATCGACGACTCAGGCTTTCATTTTATGTATTCGTAGTTTCTTCCAATTTAAAATATATTTGTTCTTTCCGCTGCTATTAAAATATAAAACATTTAGCTTTAAACAATATAAATCTATTTTCATAATTGAAAACATCTGAAACATAATACTAGACGATTACCTTATATATCGTTTTATTAAGAAGAAATAGAAATATGTATCAATTTTAAATATTTCATTATTTTCCACATCTTAACTGAACTATATCTATCTTTCAGAGAGGAATCTTTTACAAAAAGTTGACCACCTGTTGACGCTTTAGTCGGTGGTCTCATCAAGATATTATAATAATATTATTTTTGTTCATGGTTTTTGCTTTGAAATTTCTTCTTCCATGAAAAATCGAATGGAATACAAAAAGGGTTCAGTTCACGTCTGGTATTACATGAAATAAAATATAGAATTATGTTTGGTAAGTAGACAAAAATAATAATACCTCAAAGGGGATAATATACGATTAGATAGCTACACAAAAAGTTTCGCGATGACGTCGTTTGCAAGTTTTTAACAAATATGCAATTTTTAGTACTACAAATCATTCATATTTGTAGAACTTACTAATTAATTCACTTGATTAATCTAGGGATCTTATCCAACTACTCTACACGGTAAATTTATCACTTCTAAATATATTCGAATGATAATAATATTAGAGTTCTATTGTCCTCGCTACCTACGGTTTACTATACAGGAAGAATCTGGCGAAAATTGCCAACTGAACACTTAATCACATGAAGAAGCGCTTACTTCTATTTAATCATTTGAAACACCCTGAAGTGTTTCAGAACCGTTCTTGAATTTATAATATCATCTTTCAATATAATAAAAATACACTATAGTCACTGTATGTACATTTCAACCAAGTTCTTAGAGTATTGAAATGCAATAATCCTTTATCTAAGTTTAGTGTCACAATTTTATTATTATAATATAAAAAAGTATAATTTTGAAATCGATGCAGGTATATAGATAAATAAACATTTGTTTCGATTGGTACGTTTCAAATTATAGTCCCATTCCTTTAACTGGTAAATAATAATTATAATACGTTTAAGATGTAACCAATAATCTTTTTCTTCGGCCAAAAATTTCATTCAAAATTAATGATTATAATTAACAACGCCTGGTTCCATTAGAAAACGGGGTGGTTCTGATGAACACAAATTAAAAAGACTGGGTTTCGAATCCTTCAGAATCAGTACGGTGCTTTTGGGGATACGTCAAGGTACCCATAACTAAATTATACACTGTGTGTTGTTCGACCATATGGGAAACTTTTTTATTATTGATTTTAGGAAAAAAACTTATTCTTCATAGAATGTTCTGCATGTTTCAAAACCTGGAATACGATCATCAGATATCAATTGTTTATAGTATTATACGAGGTTTATCAAAAAATATGAATTCTACCCAGGAGTGAAGTACCTATAAATTTGGCAATATCGAAAAATGTTATCGAAAAAAGTTGATAAGAATTGAAAATTACGTTCAAATATGCAATTGCAATCCATTTATATTGGAAAAAATGTTTTGTGCTTGTTTATAATTTTAATAGCGCTACCATATTTGCGTAAAATTCTAACGCGTAATGACAGTTACTGTTAAACATCAATTAGTTTGTCAGGGCATCCTAGATTATACGTAACTACAGAAAAATTTGCATTTTTATTGTCAAATTTAAAGGCATTTTACCCTTGAGTAAAGTTCATATTTTTTGAGAAACCTCGTATATCTAATAAAAAAAAAATTGATACCTGATAATTGTATTTTATATTTTAGAACATGCAGAAATTTTTATGCAGAATAAGTTTTTTCCCTTGAATTGATAATAAAAAAGTATAGTGCGAATTTCAGTGAACACGATGTATATTTCATTCAACAGGAATATTTCCAAGGTTATTCTTCAACTGTTATCATTTTCTTTTATTCAAAAATAAGCTATCGCGAAGACATTCACCGACTACGATATAGAAGACTATAATTTATTTAATAATATGTTCAATGAAGATCAAAATTATTTTGCGTTTCTACAAAGTAAATAGACATGAGTATATACCGACAGCAAGCTGTTAAATTACACCTCATCAAAAGATGTTGCATAAAGTGAATGAATCAATAAAATTTCAGAGTTATAAAAATAATTAAGTGTTGTGAAGACTTAATACAATGTTACAGTGTGTGTGCCTGTATAACAAGTCTTGTTTCAATAAAATTTCTTTAATTTTTTATTTATTACCATAAAATTACTGGAAAGTAAACTTTTCTGAGTTAAAATCTTCATTATTATTGATAAAAGACCCCAGCAAAAAAACTATTTACGTACGTCTTTCGTATTAGAAAATTGACCTAATAAAACCGGATAAAACCAGGTGCATGATTCACCCCTTCTTTAAGAATGTGTCGGCAAAGGTGAAGAATTTTACCTCAAAATAATACGGAACTATATTATCTGGACCTTAAATTCGTCTATCTTAAGGCCAAATCTACATCGCATATTTTAGGGTAATTTCCAAACGGGGTTATTCATTTCTCTACCTGTACATGAGTGCCAGCTAGACCAGATTTTTTAAAACGTGAAGAGCCAAACTGGTTATACGAGGTAAATTATCTCACAAATTGGTTGATTTTTTCAAGTATATAAATCCATTGAGAGGAGTTTTTGTCTTATGAATACAAAAGGCTTACCCAGAATCAAAACTAGGGGGGGCGCAAAGCATGGTCGTTCAGGTTGTAATATTTTATTACGAAAAAGGCGAATGAAACCAAAAAAAATAGTGTATAATTATAGCAATGCTTCATCAACTAAGGTATTACAATTATTTGCTTGAAAAAAAAAATTAATTTTAATTACATGTATTATACTTTTATCATTTTTATTGTTCAAAACTCTAGTTTCAATCCAATTCTGAGTTTTAAATTTGACATCAAGTTTCCATACAATCTGGATGCTTTCAATAATTCCAATTAATATTATGTTCTTGCTGGTTGTATATAGTTGAAGAAATATTTCTAAGATAAAAATAAAACAAATTATGGATCTTTTTTCATCATTATGTCAATACTGAAGCAATTTTAACAACAATGCCCATTATTAATACCGGTTTTGTTATTTTTTTAACCGTCCCAACGAGCTTGTTGATATTTTATTACATTGAAATTACAAAGTAAATAAATACGCAGCTTAAAAGTTCATATTTGACATCATGTTTCACCTTCATACTACTTTTATGTCGTAAGATTTTCAAGTTTCACACGTCGGTCGCTCCCTACATTCTATTTTCAACACCTATCCATTTTTTAAGCATACTAGATAGATCTTATTATGAATTTCCTATTCTTCAATCAATAGCAAAACTAGTCAGCATTCATATACGTACAATCGGCACATACTTGAAGCACAAAAGGAATTTAGAAATTTAGAAAATTGGATATTCTTGTTTGTTGAAAATAACATGCCTATCTTGAATGTCTCGGAATGGTTTCTTGGAATGTTAAAGTAATCTTAGTTCATAACATTCTTGAATATAAATAGGCATAACAAACTAACCGAGTGTTTAAAAGAAACGGAAAACATTCCTGCAATGATATAAATTAGTGTACAAATTTCTTAGCAATCAGTCTTAGCTCTTGAAGTTGTTAATTATCAATTTAGAAAGGCAATTTAAGATATCTGCTAGTTAAATTTCAAGAATTATTGTACAAACAGTAAGGAATGTTACTAAGTTGGTGAGATGAATAATTGTAAACTATTCCTAGCATTTTTTAAACCTGTTGTTATGACTAATAAGCGTTCAAGTCATCGTGCATTTTTTCTATGGCAAAAATTGATGAAACATTATTACTGAAATACATAGACTAATATAATTTCAGTAATTTTGTTCTACTTTTTCAAATTAAACCAAATATTTTTGAAGAATTCCATATATGAAATTTCTTTACCATTTCCTGAACAATAGAAATTATGACAATATTCAAAATAAGCATCAATAATTTGCAGCAATAATCATTATGGGAATATTACAGATTGTAGTAAAGAACTGACCATTGGAAAGATCTAACAGGATTTAGACAATCAAAGATTCTTCTGGGTGACTACAACTTGTTGATATCAAATGAATGCATAAGTCAATGTAAAACTACACTATAAACATCCTCTTAAAATAGTTATTCACAAAACAGTTCCGAAATTGATTTTTTACGGGATGAGTATGCCGTATCCCTACAATACTCTAAATTTTATCTAAAATTTCATCCAGAATTCGAAAATAATATAAAAAATATAAGGTTCTATTTAAAATGAGTTATATTATTTGAACTCAACGTCATCAATTACTTTTACCAGTTATAATCAAAACTGTTTGTGCCACACCCTGTATATTGTAAAAAGTGTCTACAACTTTGAAAAATGTTTCCCGCAATCATACTAAATATTATCAAGTACCGACAAAAAATATTTAATTAAGTATCTGCTACCTTGAATCAGCATGTAACATATTAATGTTTATTAGAAAGACAGTGGCGTAACTTACAATCTGGGGCCCGTGGTAAATTCTTTTGATGGGGCTCCATCTTAAAAATATCCCTATCAGTAACATACGTCTAAAATACAACATTATTCATGCTATAATATATAATTCTCTTTGATTTTTGCAGGATAGTTCCTGTTGTTGGGTGCTGCATCTGATAATGTTGGTATACTTTTAGTCAGTTATAATTCTTTACTTTTGGAGTTCTGTTCACTCGACTTTTCATTGTTCAACTCATCAACTACTGACTAATTTTAGGTAGTTTTTTTATTTTTTTCCTTCATTCTTTCTCTTTCACCTTAGTTTTTCGCTCCAACTTAAATATTTTCGGAGCTAGACATTTTAATATCTAACTTTCACACTCAACTTTACTTTACCACCATTTTCATATTCAAAGAACAAATACGAAAAATCTAAGATACAAATCACCAATTAACTTGAAATTGTATTATGGTCTTTAGTTGCCTCACTTTGGATATTAAGTGGATATTAAGAGGCTCGCGGCCTCTTGGACAGGGACTTTCTGGGTCGGGGCACGTGACATTTTACCAGCCCTGTTACGCCACTTTAGAAAGATATTTTATTCAGCAATACTAAGTAAGCGAGTTTTTTTCATTTCAATTCAAACATTCTGATAATATGAAATGGTTTTAACAAGGCTGAATGCATTTACATCTGATTTCTAGTATATAACATTTCCAAGTTATGACTATAAGAACTGTTTAACTACACGAAAAATTATCCTAAATCTAATTTGCAATTTCCGTTGCGATGATAAAATGCAGATAGTGTCACTATTATAATCTGTGTATGTATAGATATTCCGAGAATTCATTAACGAGAAAACGGAGTAAAAGAATTTCAATAGTATATTATGCTGATGCTTTAGCTACTCCGAGAAGTCATTATAAAATACCGATATAAAAAAAATCTGTGCGATGTTAGCGATTTTTCGTAACATGTACCTTTACCGAAAGTGCATTATTCGAACATAAACGATGGGTGTGGAGATAATAAAAATAATTACTTCTACGAGAACTGTCGAAGTTAATCTAGGACAAAATTATGCCTTAGGAAGACATAGATAATTTGTACATAGAGTTATAAATATAATAATTTGAGAAAGTATGGGATATTATCTTTATAGTACAATAAAAAAGATCCGTTAACTGAGTGGGGATTCTGGCATGGAAGAAATTGAGAAGGCAGACTCTACTGATAGGGAGGGTGCCGCTCTTGTCCTATATAATATATATATACAGGGTGGGGCAATCTTCTGACATCGGAGGATTACATCGTTGTGGTACGAGATAAAACTTTAAAGTTTTGTGTGAGCTGATACAGTTACTGAGGGCACATTTTGATAATACTTTCGTTTCTACAGGGTGTTCCAAAAGATATGGCCAATCATTGGTAAAAAAGACCTCTTTAACACTGTTAGTAAATCAAAATAAATCAACAGGTCTTTGTATTCAATTATTGTCATTCACATATCATTGGCTGTGCTCAGTATTAATTACTTTTTTTTATCTGTGGCTTCTTTAATACAGGGTGAAACAAAACGCAAATCAAGAAATATCTCAAAAATTTCAAATGAATCACCCTATAAGTCTTTTCACAATTTGTTAATACAATTAATAATCTTTGAAACGATATAGCACATTTAGGGTATAAGTTAATGGAAAACCGTAAATATTTTATGATAATGATCACAAAATATTTAGTTATTAAGTTTTTACACGTATCCGTATAGGAGTCATATTTGAGTTACGTTCACGTAGAGAAATTGTCAAGAAAACCTTTTTAGCAGAAATCGTAATCGATCTGTTTTAATTGTATAATTTTTTTTATTTTTGTGAAACGTAAATTGTGGGCAATATTAGAGAGTTTTCGAAGCCGCTTAAAAAGTACTCCGATTAACGCCATTTGACAACTTTGACATACGTATACCGTTCCCGTACACAACCGGTATCTTACGGACGGTAGACATAGCGGTTGCATTAACGAAAAGGCCACGGAAAGACGAAAAATCTAACCACAATTCAATGAGTGATGTCGTATTCTGTATGTTGTCTCTGGTATCTGTTTTTTTGCGAATTGCGATAGCACATACTATTCATAATTATCATGCTATCAATTAATAGTAGTAACTTGAACAATTTAAAAAGAAGTAGGATTCAGTTCTCTGATGAAGACAATCAGATTTTGCTAACTAAAATTTTGGCAAACAACTCTTTACAAATCCCTCAAAATGGATCATAATTCACTCAAATTTCTGCGAATTTACGCCTCTTGCTAGTAGAAACAAATCAAATAATATTCTAACTAACAAAAACTTTTGTTACTGTTACCGTTGGGGCGCAGAAGGTTCGAAAACTATATGTTTATCTGTCAATATAGTTGGGCGGTTAGATTTATGTCAACCGTTACCGTCTCAGTATATGTACGTTTTCGAAAACTCTCTATTAAATAATCAACTGCTGCTAGACGAGGACGACCACTATTTTTGATGCATATTAAACCAAACCAATATCAAAGAAGAAGAAAAAGACCTGTAAAATAGCACTAATAGCACAGAATACTGAATTTTTTCGTGATACGGATACGTTTAAGTATACGGAGTAGGGTAAGTAACAATACGTTCAACGCATCGTAACGGGTCTACACATGCGCAGTTCGCTACGGATACGTGAGAAATTTGAGACAAGCTAAAAGTCTCTAATGAACTTTTAGGTGTGAGTCATCGATTGTTAATGTCCTTCTAAAATATTACGTTGGACAAAATGAGAAAAGGCAGGGCTGTATGTGATTAATCCTAATCAAAATATCACAATAATGAACCGTTAAAATGTATTACAAACGTTAACCCTAATCTTTGAATAAAAAAATTGATTTTGATTTGTTGTTTACGGTGAATTATATTCTTCTGTATGTTCCTTGTGGTATATTATTCATTCTTTTTTTAATTTCTTGGGAAATTAAACCACAATATTTTTGAATTCTTTATTTCAACGTTTCGGTAGCGTTCCAGCTACCGTTTTCAAGAAAAAATAAGTAAAAATTGATTTTTATTCCTAACTGACACAACGGAAAAAATTTGACAAAAATACCAAAATTTACCTAGATACACACAAAACATCAGGGATTATTAATTCCATAGCCTTTTCGAGTTTGGCTGAAAAATATTTCGAGTTTCTAAACATTTTGTATAAAAAAGTTTGTATAGGTAATTAGAATAAATAAAAATACATTACAAATAGGAAATAAAACTACAGTCAGGCCTCGAACCTTTCTAATATCATGAATAACCTTTATCGACACCATTCACCATACCTACTCAAGACCGATATATTTTTTCATTGGTGCTAGTTTATATCATTTACTTCTAATACTACCGTCAACCGAGACTTTGTGGTGAACACGATTAACTATATTTTTATTATTTAAGAGCTGTGTGGGCGACAAAGGAATAAAAAAAATTGCGTAGGTATTTGATAATTTTGAGTAGGTATTCTCTCCAACTTACTTAAGCTAACGAACATTAACAAGACCTTAAGCCGTTCAAATTTGTATAAACAAAATAGTATATTATGCAACGATCATATTGTAATGATGGTTATTGATACACAAGCATTAACCGGGATGAGTGTTTACACTATTTTTTCTACCTACGAACAAAAAATTTGATTCGAAAAAAGAATAAAAAAAAAATGCACTAACCGGTTCTCGAACCCGGCATGTATAATACAGAATACAGATCTAAAACAACCATATGCAGCGCCTTTGCTTACTGTGCTACAGGTCCATATTGTTGAAGTAATAGACATTTCTTTTAAGAACTAAAGCAAAAGATTCAAACTGTGTTGTATTTATACTTACAAATTAATTGGCTTCGTCATCAGTATTGTTAGTTAGTATCTGAAAAATAAACGAAATTATTGATATTTTTTTTCACTTCCAGCAAGTAAACATATATTTTGGATTTGTATTAAAAATAATAAAATGTCGAAGTCGGCCAAAAACGTTCAAACGTTCAATCGCTATTTGATCTTCTACTGTGATTTTTGTAAAAAATTACTATGCATAGACCATATATTATTATGTTTCCAAAACAAACATGCTGCCTCTATATTATTATATATACATTCTTTTGGGATTATTTTGGATGAGATAACTATACCAACAGAAGATTTAACAATTTTTATCTTATAGATATCGCAAAATAATAATTATTCTAACGGTTTACAAGTTTTGGAAAATAGTTTTCTTAAACGGGGCTCGTCAACTGAGAAGCAACAACTACTTTCCGGGCTATAGGCCCCGAAGGCCATTGATTTACTCTTCAAAGTCAAACGGGGTTGGTATTTAACACCAACCATTCTGGTTTGCAATTAAAAGGAAAGACAATAAAATCACAATCAATACATTGCTTAGAATAAGTGTCAAAGTCTTGACAATAACGACATCTTCATCTATAACTACATACCAAAATTTGAAAGTCTGACAAGCTACGTGAACTTGGAACAATAATGTTTTATTACAGTTTCCTTTTACCAATAGATATGGCAGAATAAAGTCTTGTTAATAGCGACGTCTTCACCCCCAACTCAATTTTTTTTTTTGTCACTAAATCATACAAAATGTCTCAGTAAGTTGGAACCATATGGGAAACTTTTTTATTATTGATTTTAGGAAAAAAATGTATTCTTCATAAAAAGTTCTGCATGTTCTAAAATCTAAAATACAATCAACAGAAATTACTTTTTTTCAGTAGTGTACGAGGTATGCCAAAAAATATGAATTTCACTCAAGAGTAAAGTGAGAAGAGCAGAGAAGAGTGAGTAAAAATAACAGAAATTATTTTTTCATGACAAATGGATAATATTAGATATCTGACAATAGCTTTCAATTATAATCAACTTTTTATAATAACAATTGTCAATATTCTGGAAAATAAAGGTACTTTACTCTTGAGTAAAATTCAAATTTTTTTGGCATACCTCGTACACGACTGAAAAAAATTGATATCTGTTGATTGTATTTCGGATTTCAAAACATGCAGAACTTTTTTGAAGAATACATTTTTTCCCTAAAATTAATAATAATAAAGTTTCCCATATGGTTCCAGCTTACTGAGACATATTGCATATATATTTAATTTGGAAAAACGATTTATGTTGATTATAAAAATATCAATCCTAGTGAAAAACGAGTGGATAATGTTATTGTCACTGTTATTTGCAGTCATAGTGATTTTCAATTACCACGATTGATATCAGATTTGGAATTTTTAAATAATTACCAGCAATGAAATTATATTAGTAAGTGATATTTAACCACGTCAAACTAAATAATTGGAGTAACTATCAAGTAGAGCAACCATAAATCAGACCGCTAAACCTAAATTACTAGTTTATTGATAAATTGTTATTAGTTTACCAAAATCGTGACTACACATCGTAAGTAGTGAAGTTTTTGATGATACCGCTGAGTTTTTTAATTTTTCATTCATCATTTTAACAAGGATTGATTGGAAAATTACAAAAGTATATATAGTACCTAATGAATAAAAAAAACTTGAAACAAAATATGAGAAATGATATTGTCTAATTGTACAGTTGTATGAGTTTATTCCACTGAATCCACGAGAGAAAATTACAGGAAATTACTATAGAATAGGTATTGATAATGAGAGAAATGACATTTTTTGTTGCAGACTAAATGTGCATTTCCACCCCGACATTAGAAATTTATGTGATTCTTGGAAAAATTCAAAATTGACAAGCCTCCATCCTTCGAAAATTTTAACTTACGCTCGTCATTGAAAAAAGTTGAACAATAATAATAGCAATAAGAGACAATTAAGACTGCAATGGTGTTGAAAAAGAGAGATATAAAGATATTCACCTAGATTTATATTATTCTGAGTTGGGTAAAGGGCACGACAGTAGTAAAGGTAATCGCATTGCCGATTCTTTGATTAGGAAAACGACTTTACTGAAAATTTTAGGACCCAGTGACACCTACGGCCTAACTACTTTGACAATTACGGAACTAGCCAAACGTTACATCCATGCTCAATATACTATAGCTTCTACTATTCCACAATTCAGATAATTTTATTATTATAAATTCTTAATGTGTGCCGTAAGTTGATGTTTTGGATTCTGTCCATTCATGTCCAGTTAATGATAATATAGTCGAGCCGCATTCAGTTTACCACCAGGTTTAGAAAGTTATAGCAATCCGGTGTTGTGTTCGTCGGAAATTTCAGTGGTACTCAAATAAACAAAAATTACGACCTTTTTTTAATGATTATAATCTTTTTTATAGGAAAAATATTCCATCTCAGCGGCAAACCGAACCACCATATTTCAGATTTAACTTTTAAATTATCCCGTGCACTACCATGTCAGCCATCACGTTATCGATTAAGATTATTAGGCGAGCGGCAACCACCCCTAAAATGACATGGTAGTGACCAGATCACTTCTAATCGCTAAAAACCATGTTACTTTATGTTTTTGAGGGTGCTGAATACGAATATGACGTTTGTTTTTCTCTAAAATTGGGGGAACATTGTTAAAATCTAAAATTAAGTGAAAAATGAGAAAAATTTTTTTTCGCGAATATCGAACTTCAACTCGCTGCCATTCTGGGAATAATCAATATTTTTCCATAAAAATTTTTATCACACATTTTTGAACTCATTTGCAAGGCAGTAAAACATACCCGAAGTTTCTAAAGCAATTTCCCAACGCTCGGGAAATTTTGGAAAAATTTTTACTACTCTTTCTTACTTTGTACATAGTTTTGCAAAAGTTGAGTGACGAAGTTTTCAGTTTTAAATTTCTAGATATGTAGTCTTCAAGTACAATAGACAAGGAAGTTTTTCAGAAAATTTCAAATTTTTATTTGCAAAAATAAAAATTATACAGCGTCTTTAACCTCAGCGTTCTCGTCGCTCGACGCTTGCACTGGGCGCGTTTCTCTTGAATTTCATGCAGTGATTAATAATGAATCTAAAATTTTCTAATAATAATTTTTTTTATAAACAATGATACAAAGAATAATAGTAGAAAACCATGTATAAATATAAAAATGTATTCACTATGTACATTCATCATCAACTACATTTACAATATTAGTACATGAATTTCGGCAACTACATAAATCACAGCATTCCAAACTAGATTTTTTAGAAGGGCACACGTCGGTAGAACAAGAAGATTTTTGAGAACAAGAACAGAAGAAATTTTGAAAATATTCCATTGCCGACAATCCATTGTAAAAATCAGGTAACACATTCCCCTCGTCGATCAACCATCCATATTCTTCCAAATTTTTTGTCAAAATCGTGAAAAATGTCGCCTGATTCCATTCATCATCAACTACATTTACAATATTAGTACATGAATTTCGGCAACTACATAAATCACAGCATTCCAAACTAGATTTTTTACAAGGGCACACGTCGGTAGAACAAGAAGATTTTTGAGAACAAGAACAGAAGAAATTTTGAAAATATTCCATTACCGACAATCCATTGTAAAAATCAGGTAACACATTCCCCTCGTCGATCAACAATCCATATTCTTCCAAGTTTTTTGTCAAAATCGTGGAAAATGTCGCCTGATTCCATTCATTGATTTACCAAATGCATCTCAATACGTGTTTTTCCAATGCAGGCTTAGAAGGTGGTAACTTATCAATACATGAATTTTTCCTTAAAGCCAAATTATATCTCAATAAGTTAATATCTGTGCGAATAGCTTTAAACTTGTTTCGTGAATCGTACAACACAGATAAAAAATTACTAACAATTTCGATGGCCTTTTCAACTGGAACGTTGCATAGATTGGCAAGATCACTCAATTCTTCATCTGACATCTTTTTTAACGCTACGTATGCAGTCTTCTTACCGATAAAATACAGCGATGACGTCGTATCGCATCCAGTTAATGCATGCATAGTTATAAGTGATGATGTTCTGTATCTGTAGAGTAGGGAGGGTGAGTGTAGGCTCACAGCACTTAGGCCACATATGACCCATTGTACATCCTCCCGAGGAGTTGTCCTCCTAGGTCATCGTCCATCCTGTCCTTCTCAGGAAGGTGAACAGGTCACCAGGAGACATCTCCTTTATATCGGCAGGTGTAGGCCAAGACTCACCGAACACACACTCACCGAACACACACAAGTGATGATGTTAAGGCAGGTCTCAGTTTTTCTGTCAAGAGGTGTATTGGGATGTATCTCCTGAAATCTATCTCCTGAAATTTTGCCAGTATAAAACCAGACCTGTGGCTTATTTTGACAATATTGATAATTACTTAATAACAATGAAAATACATCTGTATCTGGCGACTCAACAATAATAATTTGCTTATCATCTATTTTACTTTGAACACATTTCACGTATTATATTAAACGAGTGTCAGCATCTATGTGATTGCAAGTATACATAGATGCATTTGGCAAATCAATGAATGGAATCAGGCGACATTTTCCACGATTTTGAAAAAAACTTGGAAGAATATGGATGGTTGATCGACGAGGGGAATGTGTTACCTGATTTTTACAATGGATTGTCGGCAATGGAATATTTACAAAATTTCTTCTGTTCTTGTTCTCAAAAATCTTCTTGTTCTACCGATGTGTGCCCTTGTAAAAAATCTAGTTTGGAATGCTGTGATTTATGTAGTTGCCGAAATTCATGTACTAATATTGTAAATGTAGTTGATGATGAATGTACATAGTGAATACATTTTTATATTCATACATGGTTTTCTACTATTATTCTTTGTATCATTGTTTATAAAAAAGAATTATTATTAGAAAATTTTAGATTCATTATTCACTCACTGCATGAAATTCAAGAGAAACGCGCCCAGTGCAAGCGTCGAGCGACTAGAACGCTGAGGTTAAAGACGCTGTATAATTTTTATTTTTGCAATTAAAAATTTGAAATTTTCTGAAAAACTTCCTTGTCTATTGTACTTGAAGACTACATATCTAGAAATTTAAAACTGGAAACTTCGTCACTCAACTTTTGCAAAATTATGTACAAAGTAAGAAAGAGTAGTAAAAAATTTTCCAAAATTTCCCGAGCGTTGGGAAATTGCTTTAGAAACTTCGGGTATGTTTTACTGCCTTGCAAATGAGTTCAAAAATGTGTGATAAAATTTTCATGGAAAAATATTGATAATTCCCTAATTGGCAGCGAGCTGAAGCTCGATATTCGCGAAAAAAAATTTTTCTCATTTTTCACTTAATTTTAGATTTTAACAATGTTCCCCCAATTTTAGAGAAAAACAAACGTCATATTCGTATTCAGCACCCTCGAAAACATAAAGTAACATGGTTTTTAGCGATTAGAAGTGATCTGGTCACTTTTTCGTTTTCTAAACGACTTTTTGGGGGTATGCCGCTCGCCTATATCCAATAGTGGTATGAAAACATAACTGCTCATTTTTTTCTTAAGCCAGAGTGAACTTGAAAAAAAATTGAAAGTGTATTTGAGTTTATTTTTCAAATATGTTATTATTTTTAAACAACGCAATTTGGTAAAAAATAGCTCGCGTTTGACAGATTTGTACATGAATCTCTATGTCGCATCTTATAAATAACACAGTGTATGTATTCAATAATTATTTTTTCTGTTGTAGCCTAATCGTTCCAGTAAATGTAAAATGTCTGATCTAATTAATGAATGTACATAAAGCATTCTTTCTAAAGCACAAGCGCACTTGAAAATACTGTTAAGACTACCCAGAAATACACGGGAAAATGCAAAATAAACATCAACGTAAAATATCTGTCACATTCTTAGTTCAAAGAATGACAGCAAAATTTATAGCAGTAGCGATAAAACATCAGTTATTCGTATCTGCCACGAAACAGTATGCAGATGTAGAAGGGTTGAAAAATGCAATTTCAGACGGCCAGGACCGGTTCACTGAATTTAAAATAAAAATAAAATGAATATTGTTTTTTAATAAACTGTTGAAGAAAGAAATATTATTGACTAGGTATTAGGCAAATTACTGCTGAACATTCAACAAAACATGAATGTTGCTTTGAAGTTTAAATTTTTTCCTCTGGCAGAAGGTTTGATAAGCATTAGATAAATTTATTTCACTGCATTAGCATTAAGTACATGTTTTACAATGTAGCAAGTCAAATGTACAAAATATGTGTAACATTTAACATATAGAAACACATAATATCACTTAAAAATACAAACAATATAAATATATTTTAAGCAGTGGAAACTTAAAATTGTCCAAACAGTATGTATGGAATCGTATGGAAAACTTTTTTATTATACAAATTCCAACATAGGAGGACATATTATTATTTTATGTCATACTAGTTCATTATTTGTGTTTTTATTGCTTAGTTATCAACTATCTAATGTCGTACTTTATACCCGTGCGGGCATAAAGAGAAATAATTTTTCATCAACATCTTCTATGTAGTTTTCTTGCATCCAATTTCCAATTTTTCGTATTCCATGTCGTAAGCTTCTTTAGACACTTTTGACAACAGATTTCCAGTTGCTTTCTTTGCTTTTTCGATAATTTCGTCAAGAATTCCAAAATTTTCGTTCATTATGACTTCTAGCTTTGACACATATAAAGGTTATTGTGATTTTATGACATTTACGTTTGTCAAAATTCACCTAGCAACGAAAGTGTCTACTTACTATCATAATATGGCAATGTTATTAATTCAAACCGGATTTTTTCAAATACTGATTTGTATTGAGATAGCATGACATTGAAGTTTGTATGTACCAAGGGCATAAACAGATGTGTATATGTATACCCTCGTGCGTCGTAAGACGTCGCCCTCAGGGCATAAACATCTTTTTATACCCTTGGTACATAAATAACTATAAGAAATTCGAAGTAAAATAAAGTTAATACATTTTTTAAACTTTCTTGACTTTATTTAAACTTAAAACATGAATTTCTGCTATAATAGTAATTTAATAAGATTATAAACAAAATAGTTGAGTGGATTATTTTATGACTTGGTCATAATATGAATAGTACGAATTTTTCCAGTAGGTATTGTAATTATGGATATCTGAATTTTGAATACGGAATCAACTTTTGCAGACCTAAATAAGAATGTTAAAACTAAATACAATTTTAACAATTGTTTTGCCTCACCCGTTTCATGATTCATAAACGATCTCAAAACAGTTAAATAATTTTGACAATTTAATTCATATATTAAGAATATCTCTTAAGACGCGTGATTTTGTCATTATGACTGCGAAAAAAGTTTGCAGCGACAATAACGGAACCTAACTTTTGAAAGCATGACAACCAACATTATAAACAAATAATTGATGAAGTTAAGTTGATTTTTCTGGAATTTTCTACTTGCGCTGTCATAAGAGTTTTCATTTATGTCGCGATTTGGAGAGTCTTCGAGTGGAGAAATTGGAAAAGCCATCAATGATAATGTGCCTCGCAATACTGTGAATCAAACTACATCAATTTGGCGAAAATTTGCGTTTTTTTTGGGTTCTGGTCGACTTTTAGTTCATAAATAATAGTTTTATGTTCAATTAAAATAATTTTTTCCTAGTCTTTTAAACAATGATATAAATAAATTGTCTCAACACATGCAGTATAACATTTGAATGGAAAAAAGCAAACCATAATAATATCGCTATGAGCCCAATGTGCTGATTTAACCCAGCATTAGCGTTCCGATGTATCTAGATAAGGGTTGTTTAGATCTAGGATTTTACCTTTTTATACGGTCTCTAACCCTACTTTGCATATTGCACATTATAAAAAGCAGGGACCAAAAAAATATTTTGTTTCCTAACGATGGATGCCATTGCTTGTTATTCGTAGACAATAAACGACGAGTGAAAAAATTACACCGAACCTCTCACAAAGAATTGTGACTCGTATGCTAATTATTTTTTATTTAAAAGGGAGGGTTTTATGCATTAATCGGTGTGACGGGGCTTAGTTTGAACCTATTTTCTGTTAACCCTCTGTATGGTGATGTATTATTACGATAAACTATTATCTAGGTACTAGATACTTTCACTATATTTCATTATCCTGGTTTTACACTTTGTTTAAAGTTAACAACTGAAATCAATAATACGTTTGTTCAAGCACGGATCTTTTCCGAAACTCGCTTCAGTAATAAGCTCCAGTAAAACATAATTTGTTTAAGAATTAAGTGGAAATAAACAGAAATAAATGTAAAGAAAGAGTGAATGAGTTAGCATGAGAAATGTGAAAAATTAGCCCAATCAATCAAGATTTTTTCTTATTATATGCACCATCACTTCGGCGTCGGCTATGATTGACCAAATAAAGCAGCATTCCCTTGAAAAGTTTAAGGGTAGATGGGACGATACAGAAGGTTGCAGGCTTGCCAAGGATCTGCTGCAGTATCCGGACAACAAGGTAGACAAAAAATACGTGACTATGAACAGACAGAACCTTCGGACAGCCACGGGTATTCTGACCGGTCACTGCCACCTACGAAAACACCTCTACAGACTGGATCTGTCTGACACTTCACTTCATGGAGGATAAGACTATCGAACAGCATGAGGGAGCTTACTTCCGGCGACGTTATCGTCAAACAAGTAGGCTGGATGACGAGCTAGAAGGAACCTCAGAATGATGCACAATTTTTCAATTGTGGCCTAAGTGCTGTGGGGCTATCCACCCTTCAAGCTTTCACAGATACTTCGGGAATATTATGTAGATTACTAAAATCCAAAATCCAGAAAAAAATTTTTACTTGTGAAATTTGTTTCAACAATAATTATTAACAAAAAAAACTTTTTTTACAAATACTTACAATAAAAAATACTGGATAAATTGCGTTATACTCATAAAAGACCGTTTGTAGAGAATGCAAAAACCTACAAAATCATTTTTGAAAAATTCCGATCGAAGCATTTTTCGTCGAGAAAAGCCGGAAATTATAGCTAATAACATGTATTTTGAACTGCCGGAAGATGAAATTTTTCGCTTCAACCTTGTAAAATTCGTTAAGATTTGTTGAATTTTCAAAAAGCTTCTAGAAGTAGAAGTCAAATTATTTGTTTTCTGGTGTTTATTATGTTCATATTGATTTTTATTAATTGGAGTTTTACCATAAAGAGTAAGTCTTTCAACGCTTGTGAGGCAACAAAACAGTTTTCAACTTATCGTCAATCTTTTAACCTCAGATACCCTTTCCACACAAAATAAGCGTCGAAACAGCGAAATCTCCACCCAGAAAAGTGTTTGGAAAGCCGGAAGAAAAGTGCATGAAAAACAACTAGTCTTTTTATTCTTCCCACACTGAACCCGCGCCAAAACAGCAAAAGCTCCCCAGGAAAGTGTACAGAAAGTCGGAAGAAAAGTACATGGAAAGCAATCGGGCGATCAATGCACCAAGAGGAATAGCTGTCGGTGAGTGGCAACAAAATAACGCACTTTTTAGTGCACTAATACACACTACAGGTACTTTTCAGCACCTGAAGTGACTGTATACTTTATGAAAAGAACAAATACCTCCCCTTCCTTATCAATCCCTGAAGAGGGCTAACTCTATAATAGGGTAGAATCAAAATGTGGACAACATTTTTAAGTCACAAAATTGGGAAAAGTATACGTGCCTACAAATAATCTGACTTTAATATTATATAGGTATCTAGATATAACTATGGGCGCAATAAAGAATGTACCCAAAAATTCTTCGTCTACACGAAACAGACGAGATGAAGATGATAAGTGCATAATTATGAAATTAATTTACTTAAATGATGATAAAGCAGATAGCTTACTAGAAGCCAAGTAGCTACTGTTAATTTTCTACCGGTTTATATGCTACTACTTTAAAAAAAACCCTTTTTCAAGAATACATTAACATCTTCATCATATTCATAAATATTTAATTCGTTTTCGACGTCGGCCGCGTGTAATCATTAAACGTGAGAAAATGTTCTCTTAGTATCCCATTACATTATATGAAAGGGTAAAGGTATAAAAGCCTGGCGAAGATGCCGAAGGTGATATTAACTATACATTTTTGTTTACTTCATTGCCTCGGGGATTTGAATAAAGGGTTCGATTTGCAATTCATGAACCACCGCCGCCTGATATTAACTCCAGCTGTTGCGAATATTTGATCCGAGAGGTGAAGTCTTTTAATAATTTCCTTGAAAATGTTCAAAGAAAGCATTCTTCTCATATCTTAAAGTTAAATGCAAAATTAAGACTATTCGTACTCAAAACCTAGCAAATAACTTATACAGATTCGACAAGGAAAATATGAGATAAATTACTTGAGAGAGAGAATAATCATGCGCAGTCAGCGTTGGGAGTGTGTTCAGTTCCAGTTCAGCAACCAATCTGATATGAAAGCAGCGTTGCCAATTTGAAATGTTTGGTAGGTTCTAATGAATAAATAATCGTATTTAGTGGGATAAAATCGAGATTGGTAATATTTTGACTTTTGAAAAATAAGTGAGATCAACACGAATCAATAAAATAATATAGTTCAAAGAAAAAATTGGGACAAATTACAATTTGCAATAAATAAAATCTACTCTGCTTTCGATTTAACAATTATTGGTATTCAACATTGTTGCCGACAAAAATTGGGAATAACCTTTTCTTATTAGTACATTTGGCAACAGCGGTTGAAATAGGGGGCACTAAACACACGCCCATCGATGACTGCGAACAATTATTCTTTTTTCTCTTTCAACTAGTTTTTCTTATCAGACTTGTGTGAATCGTGTGTCGCGTTGCAACTCTCAAGGTGCAACTTGGAAGAACCGCGTGAACTCCGAAAAATCGGACCTTTAACAGATAATAAAACAACATTTATATTCAAGTGTTTTAAATCATTTACAGACAAAAATTTTTGTAAAAAATGTTGATGACACAGTGGAATTAGTTAGTAGTAAGCTTGGTGTTGGGAAATGTTATTCCATACGAAAATATTAGAGGTATGACTTAATATTTCAACTGTCTACTAAAAGAAGTGATACGCCTATGGATTACAAATGCTTTATAAGAGAAGAAAATTTTTAAATAACATCAACAGGTACTCCTGAAAAAAAAAACATACAATACCATTGTGTATCTCAATGGGATTAGTCACATCTACCTTTCTCATTCAACTTCCAGACCAAATTTAGGTTGGGTTAACTACGGACTTTCGATTTTTCATGAAAGAGAAATAAAATGAGTACAATAGATACAGTTAGGTATAGTACTAACAATGAAAGCAGAAGTGCGTTTTGTGGTCAAATTAAAATGTTCTTTTATTTGGGAAGAATGTTGGATTTGATACAATACGAAAGGCTATACAATATTATTCAAATTTAACTGTTAAATTGACCTTGATTGAAACGAACCACCTAAATGAATACCAATGGAGGTATCAAAAACAATGGACCTTTTCAGTAGATGCTAAAATCTCAAAACAAATAGGTTTATCGGGAAGCTTACTGATATTTTTTCAACTTGTGCAGCTTTGTTTTAACAGTGAAAATTATCTTTGTCCACGACTATTTGATAATTTTAACATTTTACGTGTGCTTCTTTAAGTATAATGACGTACATAATTTACCCGTGGATAATAGGTGTGGATAATAGGTGTGTATAATGAAAAGGTCACATCGCGACCTCGCTATCCCAAGTTAGAGCACCAAACCATTCGGCCACAGATACATATATTCGACATTATCAAGGTTTTGTATATATAGGAGTAGATCGAGTTATTTTATCCAGTGTGTATGATGTATGTCAAAAGCAGAAGTGACGTTTTAAATGATTTATTGCTAATTGCAAAAATTCAAATAACTATACTAGTGTTTGATTGATATTACTCAAAAATATAATATGAAAAGTGAATTAGACAATGAATTGAATACTTATTCAATATATAATTTGAGCAATAAGGTAAGAAGTTATAAGCTATATAAATGTAGAGACTATATTGTTTTAGTTAGACAAAAAATGCATACCTAAACAGGTAATTCATAGTCGTGGACAAAGTATAGTATTCTACTCACATATAATGGCTATTATTCACTTAGGTGTTTATGTCACTCGCCTGCGGCTCGCGACATAAACGCACCTTCGTGAATAATAGTCATCATTATAATATGCTTGTTGAATAATATACTATTATTAACAACAACAATTATCTTTATTAATACAATAAACTACAGACTTATTGTTATTGTGTAAAACTGACCTCCGCTTACTAGATATTGAGGAAGTTTTTATCCGATAAAAAAGGATGCACCTTTTTTATCGATGTCAAAGTGACAGTAACATTTCCAGGTATATGACATTTTAATATTGGAGTTAATTTATCACTTATAATTGCACGAGAGGTTTGTATTTTATCGGGTAAATTTGGATTAATTGTTTCATGAGAAACTGTTAGCAATTAGACAAGAAAAACTGTCGAAGGTGGAGCGTTTTTAGGTTGACATTTTTTTGAGTCAAATTGCTAAAGGAAACAGTTTAGAAGTTGAACAACAGAAATTCAATAAGTTGTTGACAAACATGTCAAACTATTTTTTATGGTAACCAGCACTGCAATAATTGATAAACAAATGTATAACTGAAAAAACCACAAGTGCTAACTTTTGCCGCTGTCAAAGTGACAATTGCACTGTGGCATACCTATGCGATTTTTTATACATGAGTTGAATTGTTTAATATGAATGTCTCATTTTTGGGTAATTTAGAACCAATTTGGGAAACATTTATTCCACTTGTTAATTGAGTTTTTGAAGGCGTTGACTACATTTTCTAGTGACTGAAACCCAAAATCAGTAAAATGTTTAGTATGATCCCGATTGCAGCGCCACCTACCGTGACTAATTGTCAATATAAACTATCCAGTTACTTACTTAAAGACATACACAAAATTTTATCAAAATCGACCGATTCGTTTATGAACCCGATTGCAGATCCACCTACCGGGACCAATTATGAATCTTAGCTTGAGAATAAGAACTATACATGAAAATTTATTATGCGATTACCATGTTGCAGCCTTATTGCTCATATGTGGATGATAAGAATAAATATTTAAATCGCAATTAAAGAATAGGTGTTGGTGGTTGAAGTATTCAGAGGATATCAAAAAAAGGATTCGTGAAGCATCTCGTAGACCAGCTATGATTTAAAAGGAACCTGCACAACACTTTTAACACGTTTTGCAGCTTGCAAGGATTCTGCAGGAAATAATTTTGAATTGCTCCTCTAATGTTCTGTTCGTTTTTCAAATTGCATCAGAGGTATTTTAGTTGAAATTCATACTACATGAAATATTAATGCTTTTGTTTTTATTAATTGAAAAAAATACCAAGTATATGCTAATTTTGTATTTCAAATAGAATGACCTGCAATTTTCAATGACAATATACAGGGGATGCCAGATAAAAAGTGAGGGGTAGCTACCACGGCGCTGTCAAATGTAAAACATTTTTTCATAAGTCATTAGGAAGGTATTTTAATGATATTCAACGCAGTTTTTTTTATTTATTAATTATCTTGTGAAATAAGCGAGATATTGCCTGTATACGATAACTTGGGACACTCGGTAAAAGTGAAGGCGATATATTTTGAGACAAACTATACCACAGTAGTGTTCTAAATATCTGAGTCCACATATATAAAATTTTTTTTGGTCTAATTACTTATTTCCATCGTAGCATTTTATTGTATATAAATTGATATTATAGTTATTTATGCAACAAGTGCAAAAAGTGAGTGTTTTTTGCACGCGACGTAAAATTGTCCAACGAGGTCTTTAGGCCGAGTTGGACAACACGTCAAGTGCAAAAAACACGTTTTGCAAGAGTTGCATACAATATTTTTTCTAAATTCATGCAAAAACTGGAAAATTAGAATATAAATATATTAAAAGCCTAACCTAACCTATTAAAGTCAATCCGTTCTTCTTTTTTTGTATCTTTATGGCCTCCACCTTGTCAGCACTCAATCATAGCTGGTTTTCGCCTTGACCATTTAAATTTTAAATAATTAAAGATTTTTGCAATAATTGTATCTCGTTGAGACTAAGTAGTAAGATATACATATATTATTGTTGTATTAAAGCAGAATTCAGATACTTGCAATGGATTTTTATTTAATTTAAATGTTTATGTCTGTCATTAATCATCACAAAGCTGACACAAGAATGACAGATGAGTGCAATAAAATATTTTTTCTACTCCTGTTTTATAATATACTTATTAGAAGACTAAAATCTGTATCATAATGAAATTCATTATGATACAGATTTTCATTATGATACAGATTTTTAAGCCAATCGGAATGCGACATTCGCACAATATTTAGTATATAGCCATGGATACCTGGTTGACATTTCTGAAATAAATCATATTAGGTCTGTTCCCTGCAATAAAAGTGTAGCACTGAGCTATACGATTTCATTTATTTTAATTATGCTTCAATGCTTCTTGCAGTTAACAAATGCAATATACATAGATATTCCCAAATTTAGTAATTTTATAAGTATTTTTTCACAGATAGACCTGAATTCTTCAAAATTATATAGCTCAGTGCTACACTTTTATTGCAGGCGAACAGACATATTAAGTGACACTTAATTTGATAGCTGCCAAATAATTTTGATTTTCAAAAGTAACTATATTTAAAATTGATTTAACTAATAATTATTGATTAAATAATTTTTATTAACCAGAGTAGAAAAAATATTGTATGCCACTTTCATGTAATGGCCATTAATACACTCGCATATTATATACGAAACTCGCCTGCGGCTCGTTTCGTATCCTACAATATGCTCGTGTCTTAATGGCTATCATTACATGTTCGTTGCATAAAATACTATTATTGCACTAGTGCAATAAAGTACTACTTTTTGCATTAAATGTGGTTCACAAAAGTGTTGTTTTTTGCATGAATGTAGAAAAAATATTTTAAGCGAAAATGTATCCCATTTTTGAACTTGAATGTGGTAGTAGGAACAGTATTTGTCGACATATATAATTGATAAAAAAAATAGATATTAGATCACTACCTACTGTTTAAGCATAAATAATCAATTCATTAAAAGTAACCGATCATAGATTAATGAAAAATAAGATAAAAATACGACAAACTAATATAAGAATAAATTAAAAGGCAATAAAGTATGTATGATAATTAGTGTACGAGAGAAATAAAAGGTGAATAGTAATCGTACTTATTTTAATTACTTTTCCGTCATATATCCTTCACATTAAACGTTAACAATGTTTAAACATTGCACTGGACAAAGGTTGGTCCGAAGTCATAAATAACACTGCCATGTTCAGGATGTTATTAACAATGTGATACGTTATGGGAACATTGTCATCGATGTGGGGTTCGAAAGAAGACACCAACAGATATTTTCAACACAACCGTTTGCTGGTAATAACCTATAGTGTATTTTTATCATATTGATTGCACGATTTCAGGTGAGAGACCAATTACCATGGGTGGATATTGGAATTTAGGCGGGATAAAATTAGGACAATAAGTGGTGTATTTAAACATTTAAACATAAAAATTACGCTCACATACTACCTACTTATACTAGAAAATAGTAGTCTCCGTTTCACATATAAAGAAGCAACGTGAAGTTTGTCAACTGTCTTGCACAGAAATCAAAATCGTTCTTGTTTATTTGAACTAACTGGAAAAGATTCAAATAATTCCCAAATATGTTTATTTAAACTATACGATAAGTACATGTTTAATATTGTTAACTCACAAAATGTTACACAAGTTGACACAAGTTTGCGCATACGACTGCAACTTCAAGTGGCTTATTTTTACGTGAAACGGAATCTACTTACAGTACTTATAGGGGGCAAGTAAAGGGTGGCGTAGCACGAAACAATAAAACTTATAATTTGGAAAACCTACATGCATTACCGCAAAACTCTTTGTTAAAAGTATCTGCAGGGAACTGGAGAAAAGCTGCGAGTTATATACGCATAAAGAAGGACGTGGCAACTGAAGAATATCATGGATGGGACCGTTGAGTCTATAATAATTAATGTGAGAGTTGAAAATTAAAAGATTCTAATAAAGTGGAAAGTTGATTAGGTACATTATCTGGAAGTTTTCAACAAATCAGACATTTATTAGGGCTACAAATCATTCTATTCTTATGTAGGTACAACTTACTAGTTAATTTATTAAACTGAATAATCTAGGATCTTATTCTTACCCAACTACACTGCACTATCACGGCAAATTTATCACTTTTAAATATATTCGAATGGTAATAGTATTAGGGTTCTATTGTCCTCGCTACCTGCGGAAGAATCTAGCGACGTTTTGAGAAGTAAGCATTCAACAGTATCCAAATCACCAAATCGATCATTAAAAATTAATTTATAGAAAAATGAAAATAATATTGAATTTACTTTGGAAAGATAATAATATGATTGATGTTGTCAGCCGGACCGAGGCGATGCATTTTGAATCGCCCACGTAATTGCACCATCAATCTCTCCTATTTTTATATTAAATATCTAATTAAAATATTCATAAGTATTAATAACCCCCTTTTCTTACGATAATCTTACAATTTATCGGTTAGTTTCATTTAACTTGTCTACGACGTTTTGTAATAAATGGTCGGATAAATCTTACAGTACCTGACATAATTTTCTTCTCACAAATAAATTATAGTTATAATACCATACAACCGCGAATACAACATAACAAGTTACTTTGTATCACGAGGAATTTGCACAGTTGAAACATATTTTTCATACTTATCAACGATACGCGAAATTTAACGTGTCAAATAGGTGTTTTTAATCATTCATTTAAATATTTTATCAAAGTACAAATTAATAGGTTGTTGAATAATTATTTTCGCTGGCTTACGATGTCTAATGTTTTCAAAAACTCAATGAACTGTGCTTGCCTAGTTCCTTAATACCTTAGAATAGAAGACAAAAACTTGGTAGATGACCTAGCAAAGAGGAGGACTGAAACACCCCAATAAAGAAACTAGATAAACAACACGAAAAACTAAATGAACTAGACAAGAGCCTACTCCAAAAATACACTAGAATATAACCAGAAAGAAATTATTTTGAAGACGTACTAGCAAAGAGAGGGACTTAAAACTTAAGAGAGTAGAATACGACCAGTAGGAAATTGATTTGAAGATGAACTAGCAAAGAGGAAGACTGAAACACCCCAATATAGAAACTAGATAAACAAGACGAAAAACTAATGAAGAAACTAAATGAACTAGGCGAGAACTTACTCCACATATACACTATAGAATAGAACCAGAAGGAAATTTATTTGAAGACGTAGTAGCAAAGAGAGGGACTTAAGACTTAAGAGAGTAGAATACAACCATTAGGAAATTGATTTGAAGATGAACTAGCAAAGAGGGAGACTGAAACACCCCAATATAGAAACTAGATAAACAAGACAAAAAACTAATAAAGAAACTAAATGAACTAGGCAAGAATCTACTCCAAAAATACACTAGAATATAACCATAAGGAATTTATTTTGAAGACGTACTAGCAAAGAGAGGGACTTAAGAGAGTAGAATAGAACCAGTGGGAAATTATTTTGAAGACGATTATTGAAACACCCCAATATAGAAACTAGATAAACAATAAAAAAACAAAATGAACTAGGTGAGATTCTAATTTCAGGAGACACCAGAGTATAGAAAAAAACGACTTGTCAGATGAACTAGCAAAGAGGAGGTCTATAAGCAACAGGTTTGAGAAAGTCTCGGAGAAAGTGTTGAAAAATGTTTGTGCACTTATCAATGTTCGAGGTTTATTTGAATAAAAAATTTTTTACTTATGATAGGAAAAAAATACAGAGTAAAACACTATTTTTGGCATATTTGCTTCTACAATTTAGCATTATTGAACTGAAGAAAAATCCACTTTTTATACTTTGTATACTTTTTTACCAAAAAATAATAGTATTTTGTTCATATGACAACTAGAGAATGTTCACGTTTTTTTCAAATTTTGTTTCTTCAATTATTATTTTAAAGTGGTGAAACTGAGTCTGAATAATAATGAGAAAAACTAAAACCACTTGGATAATATTAATTTTTAATTATTATAATAATTAGTAAAATCTTATATTGCAAACGTTGCGGCATTTTATTACCACTTTCATATTGCAAATAGTATGTGCAACTACTGAAAGTCCATTAAAAATGTATCACATGGTGGGATGGTCACATTTAAATAAATATTCAAGTGAATAATGAAAAAGCCATTTGCAACTGTACTACAAATTGGTTTCCAGGTTAACATAAATAAACAAAATAACAATCTAGGCGTTACTAATAATTATAGCAGACACTTAAGACGTAACGTGAACGCAACATTGTCCTAGTCCATGGACTGTATTTTCGAGATCACTCGAGTACAATTCGTGTGCGAAAATGAATGAATTGCGCACAAGAATCGGTTATCCGTATTTTCGAATCATTTTCGAAGGCTTCGTGCACGATTTGTTTCGCATGTGGTGACTCGAGTGGGTATGCACCATTCGAATATCAAACTTCGTATATGGTTATAACCTTATTTTTGTGTAGAATTGTCAGTTTGGTGTTTTATGTGTTGTGAATAATAGCAGGCTTGAATTTTCTTATTGAAAGAAACGTTATAAATACCTTGGAAGATGCTGAAATTCTGGCGGATAGAGAAAATAGAGTGTAGCATCCTTTTCAAAACCCCTTTGAGGAATTATCGGATCCCAGATTTTAATTCCGGATGTTCTTCAATAAACTCTATGAACTCTTTTTTTTGTCCAACTAAAACGAATCCAGCATATTTTAATTTTTCTTTTTTTTTCACTTTCCATTTCCAACTGATGATACCTACTAAACAATACATTCTGACACTGAAAAGTGACACCCGAAAAGTGTTTAAAAAAATAAAGAAATTTATGAGCGAGAAATGGAATGATCGAATTTGCGGTGCTGCCAATACAAATATTCATCACATAGGAATACATTTCCGAAGATGGTTCAAAAATACGATCATAGAATCGTGTGCGATTTTTTTAATCCGAACTAAATCGCAGAAATTTCGATTGATCTCGAAAATACGAACCCATATCATCATCATTAACTTCATCTATTCACGCTAAAAAATCCAAAATTTACTAATAAACATAAATTTTAGTTGAAATACAGAAAACTGGAAAATAATTAAAACTCTAACACAAAATAAATAATAGAAAGAATAGAGGGGCAAAGTTTTAAAAAAGCTTTTTACAGTGGAAGATTTTGTAAAAATTTTAAAAAGGGGTTTTAAGATAATTAATTACCACATTATTATTTAATATTGCATGGAAAATGTAATTTCACTCCAATGTGCAATAAACTAAGTTTGAGTACCACGTAACAATTGGTTTTAAAGAATGTCCAATCTTTCATTCGGAACAAAATATTAATACATACCAAGAATAATATGGGGAAGTTTGTTTTAAAAAAATGTTGATAATTATCGTAAATAAAGTAATTAAATAATTATTTTTTAGTTGTTACAGTCCAATCCTGTGCGTAGGTACCGCCTGTCATTTAAATTAAATCTTAATTGTTTCTGGGTAGGTAATTCGAAATACCAATCAAGTTTGTAGGACGCTATCTCGTTTTCAGAATCTGTAGACAATCTATATCATAAATTTCTAGACCGAAAGAAGAATGCCGTTTGATGAGAATATTCTCGACTCTCGGCGTTATCTAAACGAGATTTAGGAATGGGGAAAAAAGGTAAGTTTTGTTGGTTATTCATAAATAAATTTAGATTCAAATGCAGCCGGTTGAAAATACTGCTTAGAAATGGACTTTTAACGGTTTTTCTCATTGAATAATATACAGAGAATTTCAGTTAAAAACTATCTACCTCAGATAATTCTGGAGGCGCAGCTTTTATGGAAAAATGTAAAAAAATTCGAAAAAAAAAACACATTTTTGCTCACATGTAGACTATGGTCACTCTACCCAATTTTTTGAATGACACGCTATAAATTATGTGTCCCCTCAAAAAAATTGATAGTGCTGACCATAGGATAAAAAGAATTTCAAGGTTTTAACGTCCCCTTTCATATGGTTTCTTTATTTTTTCATAAAAGTGATACTAGAGAATTATTTGCGGTGGATAGTTACAACTCCAAGTGAAATCTTGAATAAAGTGGATGATTCCAAACTAAAAATTGTACAAACTCCAACAAATGCAGCAAATTATTTTACCAATATTAGAAAATATTGAAAATAAGTAGGTATGATAAAAATGCTGGATATAATCTATTATTATACCGTGTTATTTATAAGATGCGACATAGGGATTCCTGTACAAAACTGTCAAACGCGTGCCAACTTTTTTACCAAATAGCGTTCATAAAAAATAATAAGTTTGGAAAGGTAGTTGAAGAATATATTGTTCAAATGCACTTGCAGTTTTCTCAAATTCGATCTGGTTTAATAAAAAGATTTATAATTATGTTTATAAAAGTCGTATGCCACTTTCATAAAACTCTCGAATCCTGAAAAAACCTGAGCTGGAATCCAACCGCGATAGTACACGTTAAACAAAAATTTCCCGTGCTTTTTCCCGTCTGGCTATCTCTTACGTGGTTGAAAGTATTCGTTGTGGTATGAAAATGGATTTCGACTTTTTCAAACATAACTATCCATTTTTTATTAAACCAGAGCGAATTTCAGAAAATTAAAAGTGCATTCGAACTCATTAATTTTAGTAAATTTCCAAATCTGCTATTATTTTTCACTAACGCTATTTGGTAAAAAAGTTAGCTAGCGATTGACAGTTATGTGCAGGAACCCCTATGTCGCATTTTATAAATAACACTCTATGATTCACTCGGTATTTCCTCCTTTTCAGCGTGATATAACGGCACAATTTTTCTATGCAAAAGTGGATTTCGTGTATTTGATGTTTCACAAGATATACCGAATCTCACGATATACCATTTGTGCTCATGCGGCTGTCTTTGCAGGGTTTACAATAACAAAGATCGTGCGAAAAAGTGTCGCAACCCAACAACTAACATATTATATTGCTGTTCTCGTGTATATTTGTGTAGATATTACTAAATTCTCGACTTCTTAAGTGACCAAATCGCGTGTACTGTACCACTTTTTATAATGAAACCATGGAATTACAAGAAACTGTTAAAATGAGCTCTAGATGTGACATAGAATACACAAAGACATTCTTCAAACAGATTGCGAAAACTCTATTCAAGACATACGATTTACACAAGTAAAATATGAGAAACACTACATGAAAGAGAGAGAAGAATAATTGTGAGCAGTCAGCGGTGGGCTTGTGCTCAGTGCCCTCCTATTTTACCCACTGTTGCCAAATGTACTCATACAGTGTGACCCATTTAAAATGGAACCACCACTGTAAAATACGCATTTTTCAATCAATCTCAAAAAAGAATTTTTTGAAAAATATAGAAATTAAAAACTACTGAAAATATGGTAAAATTAAAGATTTTTGGGGAAAGAGGATTTTGTAATAAAAATCTGACTACGCCAATGGATTTGTAAATTATATTTGTTCCATAGCCGCGATAAAAATACCAATAATTGTTAATTCGAAAGCAATGTACAGATTTTATTTATTGCAGATTGTAATTTGTCCAAATTTTTTCTTGAAATATATTTTTTTTTCAAGTCAATAATATTACCAATTTTGATTTTCTCCCACTAAATACTGCATTTTCCAGTGTTAAGTCAAATGCAAAATAATTTATTTATTCCTTAGAAAATACTAAACTCTGCTTTCATATCAGATTGTTAGCTGGAACTGAACACACGACCAAAGCTGACTGCGCACATTTCTAGTTTTTTTTTATGACAGTTCTAGATATGATTTCATATGTTGTTCTCTTCCTTTTCCTATGGATTTTTACATATTCGCCAGTGCAGGTCTGACGCAACAATATTTTTGTAAAAATTGAATTAAAAATAATTATTAATACTTCGAAAAAGAAATTTCTCCAGTAAAAACATAAATTATAGAGCTAATATCACTAAATTCCCCTAATCACTTTATTTTATTCAGTTTCAATCAAGACACCTGTTCGTTGTGCCCCCGGTTAAATTCGCTCTCGTTCTATATCACAAGTTAATAACAGACGGAAGATGTTGTCGACACCGCTCCGCATCACTATTGTTGCACGCACTGTACAAAATTTTTTTTTAAAAGTTATCGTGAAATTATTTTACGTTTGCTTCGCTACAAAAGTCCTGCTGAATGAAAATTAGTGAAAAATTAGAGAATTTGTTAAACTTCTATTGCTAATAAAATTGTTCAAAATTAAAACTAAAATAATATTATTCGTCCCTTCCAATACCATCATGAACAAATAATGAAACCTCATCAACGAATTTGTTATAAAGGGTGTCATGTAAATAAGTACCGTAAGTTAGAGGCATGATAGATCGGTAAGAAATATTTGAAATACCCAAATGCAACTTTTCTCCAACCTTCTTAGTTTGTGAGAAACAGAATGTTGAAAGGTGCAGAAGAAATACATATTTTATTCCATATATTCGAGGGGGATGAAAGTACAAATTTAAATTTTTTTGTAGGTTATTGTCTCTTCAAAACACATCGACAGTATTAATTATATCACATTCTAATAAGCCAGTGGCGTGGTACGAGGGGCTTGAACACGTATTGTACCATATTTTTGAAACACCTTGTATTTAGACCCAAAGACTTTAGTATGCAATTCTTTATTAAAATCACTTCATAAAAGGTACTCTGTGTTGAACTCGATAGAACACTCCATTTTCAGGATTTTTTACTTTTTATTAAAGTGAGACACTTTTTTAAGTTGTTTTTTCTTAAATAAATCTTGTTAATTTGACAGAATGAAAATATAGATGAGCCATTAAAGAAATTTTATACAGGGTGATGTTTTAGTATTATACAAAACAGTGTTAACCTTTTGAAAGCCGATTTGGAAATGAATAAAACATTTGTATTGTTAAAAATATAGCACTGTACGAAAAATTATATTTTTGCAAAAAAATTATTGCAAAAATTAGCAATCGTGTGGGGAGAAAAACAAATACGCTATTTTTGTTGTCTACTTGTGTACTTTGTAAGATTAGAGTTTTAAAAATTCATATACAGGGTGATATTTTTTATATGAACAAAACAAACTAATTTTTCAAGACCGGTGCTGATTTAATTCAAGTATGAATATATCAGTTAATTAGGTGATAGCAGTCTAACGTTTTACCAAAATTAGAGACAAATCGAAATTACCGTTCAAAAGTTATCAAATATCAGTCAAGATTCACAATTCACAATTCCCCCTGTATATTATTAAAATATGGGGGTAGACACTTTTCAATGGCCATTTGACATTCTCCATAGGAGTATCCACACGAGGTAGGAATATATACAGTTCTTCATGATACAACCTGTATAATGTTTAGAAACATAAAAAGTTAAAAATATTGGAAATGGAGTGTTTTATCGAGTATAACAAAGAGTACCTTTTATGTAGAAAATTTAAGGAAGAATTGCAGACAAAAGTCTTTAGTTCTCAATACAGAGTGTTTCAAAAATATGGTACAATGAAAGTTTACGAAATCCTCGTACCACGCCACTGGCTTTTTAAAATTTGACATAATTAATACTGTCGATTTGTTTTGAAGAGACAATATTTTGCAGAAAATTTTAAATTTTTACTTTCATCCCCCGGGAAGATATGAAATAAAATGTGTATTTTTTCTATCTACACACCTTTAAACAGCCTGTATCTCACAAACTAAGAAGGTTAGAGAAAAGTTGCATTTGGGTATTTTAAATATTTCCCCACGATCTATCATGCTCAAATTTACGGGATACCCTGTATATACACAAAATTGTGTTGCAAAACCTTTGAATTTGTTCATTATTGGCTAGGTCAACAATACAAAAAAATTATTAACGACTAATGAGGAAATTAATTTTCTCAGTTGGCTAGAAAACGCAATAACAATTGTCTTCGCAGCCAGTAGTGGAAAAAACAAAACGGATACTTATATACCACTTTTTAAAATAATGTAAATATTCTCTAATCATTAGTCAATAACTACTTTTTTCTTAGAGGTGGCGTTAAGGTCATAAAAATCAATTACAAAGTGTACATTTATAATATTTGCAATTATAAATTATTACAAATTAAGAAATACCCGATTCCTTACAAACATTTCCATTTACATAACGAGCTAATGGAAAAGTACTATACATACTTACATCTAAGTAATTGTATGTCGCTGAATAACTGATGGGTGTGGTACTTGTTACGAACTTTTATAGTTTCGGTAGTAATATGGAAAATAATATTTTTTTAAATAATTCTCAATGGAAAATTGGACGTGATTGAGTTTAAAAATTTATTCCAAATTTAGATGACATCTTTGTACTTCGGCGCCTAATGCCGGACACACACGCTACGGTCAACCGGAGAGGTCTGCACTAAAATTTCTATAAATCTTTTTTCCACTACCAACTGACAATTATTTACCTAGAACAATAATGGACGCATTCAAATATTTAGACAATCAAGGGACCAAAAATGACTGTTGACTTCATAACGAGTACGTTCAATATATCGAAAACTGACAGTGTACTTGTCAGTCGCGAGGTCAGTCGGACGACGGAGTAAACGTTTTTTTGAATTAATTTTAATATTTAACTTAAATTTGGCTAGTAGTGGAAAAAAACTGGATACCCTCCACCACCATTGTCAAGACGTTTATAAATCTCGCACCTTATTAATATTTTTATTAGAATATAAATAATTATTATTTTTTAGTTAATAGTTATTGAACTATTCAATCCGATTCACTGCCGAGTGGAACATATAATTATTCTCCGACTGTTTATTTAAATGAATACTTTTTTATAAGTAATAATTCACAGTTTTCAATATTTTATCTAATGTATCTTATGGATGATAATTAAATCTTTTTTTTTATATTCCTGTATCAATATGAAAATAAATATAAAAAACATTAAAATTAATTTTTACAGCATAGGTTACTTCTATTATCGATAAATCAATGTCAAGATTATGTAAATGTAGCTATAACTCCGAAATTATGACATTTAATAATTATAGGAAGCATCATATGAAATAGGTTCAGTATTTATTAGGATTTCCATATTTGTTTTTAATTTATTGAAAAAATTATGTTCTGTGTTCTACTATTCACATAATAATGATGTAGGTACACAAACTAAAAAAGGACAAATCTGATTCAAATTAAATCAAATTTTTGATACAGGTACCTCTGCTTCTAAACAGTTTGTTTCTCACTTTTCATGCTT
Organism: Galerucella nymphaeae; assembly: GCA_963978555.1. Classification (NCBI taxonomy): domain Eukaryota; kingdom Metazoa; phylum Arthropoda; class Insecta; order Coleoptera; family Chrysomelidae; genus Galerucella; species Galerucella nymphaeae. Next base: position 7,772,305 of record OZ021715.1, read on the forward strand.
TGTATTTTAGTTGTTTATTTCGAATATGTGCTCCTGTTTTTTTGTAATATTTTTTAGTATTTTTAATTAAAAATCATGTACCTAATTTTTAATAGTTGACAGTTTTTCTCGTCTAATTGCTAGGCAATTGAACAATCCAAATTAACCCGATAAAATACAAACCTCTTGTGCAATTATATAAGTGATTATTTCACTCAATACAAAATACTCGCCTTCGATTGGTTTGAATATGAGAATTGATATCTGCAGAAAACACCAAGTTTTCGATTTTGTATTTCGGCACCTGATTGCCGATATATTGAATTTTCCTATTTGTGTGTTTCGTGTTGTCATCTAGTGACTGACTGAAAATATCAAATTATTAAAGAAACATCAGAATCATTGTATCAAGAATGAATTCTAAGAATTGTTTTCTTTTCGTGAAATAATCTTGACAAGTAGGTACAACTTGTGTAATTAATGATTATCGAAAATTTCTCCTAATTTTCGAAACAAATTGTTGTTTTAGGAAACCAAACAACAATTTGTTTCTCAAAATCGAAGAAATTTATATTTTGATAATATCATTAACACACTTGTTGTTTTATTATCGATAATCCTGCAAGACCATGGCACACCAAAATCTATAAAAATCCAACAATCCGTTTCCTATAAGAAACACTATGTGAGACTGATGAAATTTTCATTATTTCAGAGCTGTGCAAATTTTTAAAGGTATTGGTATTAACAAAAGTAACAAAAGTTCAAAGTTTAAGTATCAATTCAAAATAAAAATTGACCATTTAAGCGTTACTTATATAGGTTATAATAATAATATTTTTCTACTCCCGTTTTATAATATACTTATTAAAAGACTAAAATCTGTATCATAATGAAATTCATTATGATACAGATTTTCATTATGATACAGATTTTTAAACCAATAGGAATGCGACATTCGCACAATATTTAATATAGCCATGGATACCTGGTTGACATTTCTGAAATTAATTATATTAGGTCTGTGGCCATGCAATAAAAGTGTAGCACTGAGCTATACGAATTTATTCATTTTAATTATGTTTTAATGCTTTTTGCAGTATACAAATGCAATATACATAGATATTCCCAAATTTAGTAATTTTACACGTATTTTTTCACAGATAGACCTGAATTTTTCAAAATTATATAGCTCAGTGCTACACTTTTATTGCAGGCGAACAGACCTATAAAGTGACACTTAATTTGATAGCTGTCAAATAATTTTAATTTTCAAAAGTAACAATTAAACTAAATAATTATTGATTTAATATAATTTTTATTAATCGGAGTAGAAAAATTATTGTATGAAACTTTCATGTAATGGCCATTAATACACTCGCATATTATATACGAAACTCGCCTGCGGCTCGTTTCGTATCCTACAATATGCTCGTGTCTTAATGGCTATCATTACATGTTCGTTGCATAAAATACTATTATAAATTCATTGTTGCTTCAATGTATATATGTAATTAATTAGATAATATTAGTAAAACTGCATAGAATTTTTTATAAAACACAAAATACAGATTTATGCATTTAATATCAATCAATTAACATTCTCGTACCATTCCACAATAATTCGAGATAATTACATATTTCCGTCAATATAAAAATGATTCATTAAAAACCACAAATTAATTATCATTTCATTGTGTGCATAGAATACTTTTAATTGGTATAAAAACATGATAAACTCGATCAGGTTTAATGAAAGAGCGTCATTATAATATATTTATTCTTATAAATCGAAATTGAAGAAATAAATAAAATATTTATTAAAAAGTATATTTGTTGTAATGTCAGTTGAAACAAGTCTTCTGACAGGGCTACAACTTAATTATTATCCGACTCAGATTCAATTTTATGAAACCTGATCGGTTAGTTTTTATTCAACGTGATTCGTTATATTTATTATTATAGTCTTGGGACGCGGAGCAAGTTCGTTTCTTGGGCATACATTTACTTACTTTGTAAGTAACAAGGTGCAACACATTATGGATATGATACCTACAATATTATGGGGAAAAATTCCATACGCATAATTTTTATTCGTGAAGGAATTTTTCAGATATTTGATAATTAATTAATTGAAATATTATAGATTGTAGTTTGTAGGAGATTTTAATTCCAAGTGGGAGATGATAGAAATATTTAAATATTTTTTCTGACGCCCTCCATTAACGAGCTATAGAGCTCTAAAGTTGAGAATTGAAAATAGTTATCTAGAAAACATAAAATTGAAAATAAAGCAAAGTAATTTGTTTTAAAAATTGTGAAAAAAGAACGTAAAACAAAAAATTCCACAACAGCAGGGAATCGAACCGCCATACGAAAATGGAGGTCGACTTTTTTAAACAGAACTATAGTCAAAGGCACTCTTAACGTGTGGGTTCAAAGGTCACTAACCATATGTATTAAATCAGAAAACACAGAGGTTACCAAAATGTGAGATTACACTGCAGATTGACGAATTTCCACTTCTTCTTTCATTCTCGAAATAATCCATCCAACTAAGTACAAAAAAACTGAAAATTGCTTCTTACTATTCAAATTGTCACTTTGAATTGACAAAGTGACAAAACTGACATATTTAAATAAGAACTCTGATGGTGAAAGACTTTTTAGAATCGCTGAAAATTAAATACATATCCTTCTTTTTCCAGTCAAAATTGCATAAATCTGTCTTATTTATCTTACGGATTTTATTTGGAAGTTGTAATTAAACGCAATAAAAGAAAACAAAAACTGTGAGTATGTCTTTGTTGAATCGTATGACCCGCACGATAAGACTGCATCTGACTATATCTATTTTTTCATTGGAGCAGAGCGAATTTGAGAAAATTGGGTATATTTGATTTTATTTTTCAACGACCTTTTCAAATATGTTTGACAATTTGGTAGCATTTTATAATAACACAGTGTATAATTAAAAAATATATTGTTAAACATTCATTCTATGGTTAGATATTTTTTTATTGTCGACAAATTTGTCGACATTTTAATTAAAAAATTAAAAGTGGAAGATGATCCCATTTTTTTCTCATCCATTGCTGCTTTGTCTTATAAAAATAAAATCAAGTTCGCTAAGTAAATAATATTTTCTTCTTTGTTTAAAGATAAAAAAGTGTAAAACTCAGATACCTACAATCTCGCGTAGGTGAGTTTAAGCAGCGGTAAATTCGCAACAAAATATTATAACGTTAGCCTCGTTAGGATAGCTCTAATTCGTATATAGTTAGGGCAAAATGGCTGCCGAAGCGTAATACCATAGTCGCGAGGGTTAGTTTGACATGTAGGGGTTGTTTTTGGAATTTTTCGATAAAGCCACTTCAAAGCAACAAAAGATGCCGCCCGCGTCGTGTCGTTAGATCGTTTCGCTCAAGAGATATTGCAGTTGGATGTCGTAACTTATACTGCAAATAACCCAAAAATTATGGTTATGAAGTTAAAAGACCCATAAAAATGGAAAATACCTTCTCAAAGCAACAAATTAGCAAATAATTATGCCACTAGGCTCGTATCGGAGCTCAGATTGCTAACTCCTCAATTTTAGAGAGCCCCTAAGTGTATGTGCACACACTGCACACAGGACGCTACTAGGCGATTCATGAAGCCTTGCGACCAATACAAACCTAGTTAAAAGCGAGTACCTATTCAAATAGCGCTCTTGATGCCGCGATGCGATGCTAAGAGATCTAGCGCGATTGTTTTATTTCTAAATATGTTTGATTTTATCGCTCGCCAGTCATCACCCGTCTGCCGGTGTACAAATTTCCATCATAGCATAGCCATATTCATCCACGATGGATACAGAAAAATTATGATTGTTTCCAAAGACGCATTCTCTAAATTCGTCAGGATATCGAGTTAATTCGGAAAACAGGTGATGAAATTCTCCGTTGGTTAATCGATCACGGTAAATTTCATGCACCCATTTCCTTTTTTTATTTTTCATTTTCTTAATAAACACGTGTTTTAAAAATGAATTTTCTAATCATTTAATTCCATGGTTGGACTTGACATAGGCAGAGGTTTAAAAGCAACTATGCTTTTATTTATAGCTTTCTATTAAAACACAAAAGCAAAATATAGCATCAAAAGCATCATAGCGTCTCATATAGCAACGTATCTCATAGCATCGCGAATCGCCTAATCGCGTCCTGTGACATACACTAACTTTCTTCGCTCAGTTTACCTATTAAGGAAAATGTCCGTCCTCAGAATATATCACTCTACCTGGGAATGGGTAATTTGGTCCCCGCTACCTGTGTTAATCCTTTGGTAGCCTGCAGGCACTTCGATAATCCGGCTGGTAATTTCGCCCCCAAATTAAAATATAATTATTTCTGCTTCTTGGAAATTTTTAGGAATAAAAGGTAGTTTAGACGGATATAAAATCCTTATATTATTATAATTTGCAATCATTTGAATTATTACTTAGTTTGAGTACGTGTTAATTGTTGTGAGAAAGCAAATTATGGAGGTGAAAATTATTAAAAGTATTCGTCGCAAGGATTTACTTGTAGTTAACGGTTACAAGTTTAATTTCCACAAAAAACTGAAAACTTCAGAAGAAACTTGATGGAAATGTACCAGCAGAAAATGTAAGGCCTGTATCTATACATTAGGTGTATTAAGTGCAATATTCGTGACTGGAACTTCATCCGAACACTGTCATCTTGCGGACATTTCAACGTTAACTGTTTCTGCAGTGACGCTGTTGACGATATTTCTGAAAAACCGTCAAAAATTATACGTATGGCATTGAAAGAAAATTTACCAGCGACACCAACAACCAGGGACGTCGAGTACGTTAGGAAGAATATGTATAATAGTCGACGTAAGTTTATACCAGCGCTTACGAAAAATATTAACGATGTACATGAAGTTTTGAATTCGATTGACGTGAAAACTTCGCGTGATGAACAATTCCTTTTTATTAATTATGTGTTAAATAATATCATTGTGTTTACGTGTCTTTCAAATCTTGAAGCTCTGGAGAAAACGCAACGAATCTACGTCGACGACACATTTGATTATTGTGCCAAATATTTCACACAAATGTTTACAAATCATTGTTTTTTACACGGACATTACATACCTTTGATGGTATGCCTTCTACTCAATAAAAAATCGGAAACATACGAAAGACTGTTTCTTTTGGTTCAAGATAAGTGCTCCAAAATTAATGTTAACTTCGATTTTAAGGAAATAGTGTGTGATTTTGAAATGGCCATACATAAAGCCGTTCGAAAAGTTTGGCCTTCCACCCAAATCATCGGATGCAGATTTCATCTCGCACAGGCATGGTTCCGGAAAATTAAAACTATCGGTCTAGTTGTGGAATATAACGATGCGAGCAGTGATATTGGTCGGTGGTTGCACTTGACTTTTGGTCTTACTTATTTAGATCCTAATGAAGTGGGTGATTGCGTTGCGTTCGAACTATTCGAAAATAGACCAAATGACATGAGATTGGAGAAGTACGCTGATTATCTGATCGAGAATTATGTTGATGAAGAATCTCTTTTTCCAGCGACAACTTGGACCAAAAATTCGTCTGATCTCACGCGAACAACAACCGCTTGCTAAGCTTTTCACAGAACTTTTAACGATTCATTTTACAAAGAACATCCAAATACAATAACATTTCTTGAGAAATTGAATGAATTCCAAATCGAAACTTATATCGAGTTGCAAAGTTGTCATTTGAAACATTATGTAAGAGACCCTAAAATTAGGAATCGTCAAAAATTTATTGAAAACCTTTTAGAAAAATACAAAAACTCTGAAATAGATAGAACTCATTTTTTAACATGTATTTCATTTGAATGTGTAAAATTTTGAAATTCTCATTTGTGTAAAAATTATTTATATGTTCATGCCATAGAGTTGAAATTAAAACCTTTGATTTTATTTATTCTTTGAACCGAAAGCATATACCTAATTGCAGGGACGAAATTACTTGTAGGGAATTTAAACCTGTCAGCCATGGGGACCAAATTACCTTTTGAAATTTCGTGACGTCATCTTTGGGGACCAAATTACCAACTCCGCTCTACCTAGCGTTGAAACGATTTTCTAAGGAAAATTATTTGTTAAAGTACTTTGACATAATCCATGAGTTAGAAAGAAATTAGCAATTAGCTTGATATTTCTTTGTTTTATTTTTTCAAGTAGGACATATTATGTCTAATTATTTTTTAATATAAACCCACTCAATTCATATAAAAAACACATAATCTTCAAATATGAATGTCGTTATTAAAAGCAAACCGCTCTAATGAGTTAATTAGAATTAAGATAGTATATTGCTGTGGATTGAATACTTACTTATTACGTACATTTTTTCGTTAATAAAAAGCTAGTGTATATAATGTTAAAAATTATTAAGTCGTACTGCCTTAAATTATGAGGGTAATTTAGAGTAAAATTAGCAGATGTGTCTGTCTACGTTGTTCGAAAATATCTCCGTCTGCAACAACTAGGAGGCGAACGACAACTTCTGTTTTTTTTTTAATATCTCAACTTGAAACATGTTTTAAAAAGCTTGGTTTGTTTATATGTATGTAGTGATCATTGTTTTATTATATAATTATATGTCTGGGTGGTAAAATTTCACAATTAAAAATTCTTTATTACTACCTTCTTAAACCAGTTCATATACAAATAAAGTCGTCAGACTAAATTCTGGAAACGGTATCCTTAAAAAGCCTTTATAAAATCTGGTATATTTCTGGGTGTTTTTCTTACGCTCTACTTGATGCAACTGTTGATTTTAAGCGGTAACTTCAAAGCAATAAAATCGGCAACAACTGAATAAAACAAGTCGCCACATTATTATTGCTGGCGCAGTGGAAACAAAAAAGAAATTGTCGACTATGTATGGCCTTTCAAGAGGGCTAACCAGTTGGCAGTGGAACTTATTGAAAAGTATAAACGAGAGTTTATAGAATCCAAAAAACTAAAAAAACTATTTATAAATTTCAAGAACGCTAAACACATACCAAAATAGGTAAAGCAAGTTCCTCTTAAGCCCAGTAGTACTTTTAGAATTAGCGAGATAAAAAATAGTAGTTTGTATAACTAGTGTGCAAAGCGTCACTTTTCCCACAAGCGCAGAAGTGGGATAAGTGATTTGCGTACAAGTTGTACACAATAATTTTTCCACAACCACATTTATGATGGAATACAGTAACTTGAATATTTTCAATGTCCGAATTGGACAACTCAAATTATTTTGATCAAAATAATGCTTAACAGGTTATTGTTTTTAAAATTAATAACTTGAAATAAATAATGAAATGAGAAGTTTATTTATTGTACACCAATAAGAAATTCACTATTAGGTTGAGCTGTCAAAAAAAAGTTGACAGGTCCTAGGTAGCGTTGTTTGACATTTCGGTGCAGAAAAGTGCCAAAGCGTGTACTTTTCGCATTACTTTTACAACGGTTATCAAAAGAAAAAAGATTATAAAAATTTGTGTAGAAGAGCGTGTTAGGAATAGTGTTTGGAGGAAAATGCTATTTTCCTCATTATAATCGTAACGAATGATAATTTAAAACCAGATATTGCTAATAGCAATGAGTTTCTTGAATAAGTTGTTATATAGTATTACACATTCTAGTGCTCTAATGTCTTCAATATCCCAAAGAGTATCAGTGTTGTATTGTGTACTTTGCATTTTTTGTTTTGTATTTTATATTTTGAGTTTGTTATATGAGCTACTGCCCTTATAATTAGATTGTAAGACCTCTTTAATAAACAAATGAAAATTAAGTGAGCTGAACAGTTCTTTTATAATAATTTGAATTAATATATAGATTATGATGAACTCAATTAGTCAGCCCAAAGAAAATCTATATATTTCAGCCAAGAAATTTTCTAGTTATCAAGGTATTACTGTAACAATTTTAGTCATCAGTCAGAAATATCCTTAACGTTTGAAATACATTTCCTTTATACGATTTTCTTAGGTACCTACTGATTATTAAGGATCACACTTCAACCAAATATGTAGGTACATATTATATCATTTTAGTTCAATCGATTTTCCAAAGTACCTACCTATCTAGTGGGTGTTAAAATATTGAATTTGGATCCGATCAAAACGTTTTGAGATCATTAACTAAATGTAGGTACAAGTGTTTGATATCAATAACATGTTTGTGAGAAAATTGGGAATACAAAATATTTTTAATAATGGCAAAAAAATTATTAAAATGTATACATAGTTATTTTGAAGAGAAGTACTTAATTATAGCAATAAATCTTAAATATCAGGAAACAGACCAAAATTACATAGGTATAGTTCATCTAAAGTCGATGTAATAACGAAAAAATTAAAAGAATCGCTCTCGGTGCTTTTTTCGGATTTCCAAGTATACTTTTTATGTAGAAATAATAAAGATTCTTTTACTTATGATGTTATTTAAATTTACATTTTCCCTTCACAATTTTGTTGGTAAATATAAGATGTGCCCTAATGTTTTGACTTTGTAAGCTCGTTTTGAACTCGTCAAACTCGTTTTGGCTTGTCAATGATTTTGACAGAAATTTTATTTACTTTAATATTGGATAATATAATTTTATAATATTTTCCATTCGTAAATTTTTATACCTCAACTTAATGAAAATTGTACTCACCAGAAATATCTGCTATAAATAACTAGAAAACAGCATTAGTCTGTCCGATCACAAGTATAGTTCACTTCACTACACATTTTAAAGTATTAACCACAATAATTTTGCAGCGTTTTCATAAAAGTCAAATTTTCCGTGGTCCGAGTTTTAGGGGAATTCCTGGTTGGTCATCACTCGATATGTTCGTTGGTAATGCACTGTTATGCCGTTGGTGCGGGCTCAACACGAGAAATCTGTCCCTCCACTTTTCGTAGCAGGGCGTTTGCGTGCTACGGAGTAGCGTTAACAAATGTAGCGGGGATGAAAAAACCTCGTCTTGCGTTTTGGCAGTTGCAGTTAACTGGAAAGAAAAGTGTTTGTGTTAGGGAAAATTACAATAAAACTGTTGTAAAATACATGCTAAATAAAATAAGATATATATCTGTTTCATTTTAAGTTCATGGTAATGCTGACTATTTTTTTGTAGTTTTGTGTAAAAGACTTGCACTATCGCTTACATATTTATGAGTATTTCGTTATCATTAAACTACCAGGCTATTTTTCATCGTGTCGTGAATATTATTGATAAGAATCGCTGCATTTTGTTAACAGGTAAAAATATGTCTTTTATAAAACAATATTGATTTTATATTCTTTATTCGCACATTTTAATGTTCTAGGTAAATGGTAACACCATCGAAAAGTGTCTAGTGATTAATATTTTAAATTATAATGGAATGTTTTGTCGATAACCTATCCTTTACTGACAGTTGGAAATATTTAGAGATGGTGAAGTTAAAAATGATATTACACGGTAGGTATCCAAATTCTTTTTCTACTTTTGAATAAAAATTTTTGGCCATTGTTAAAATATTTTTTTGCAATTTATTGAAATGTTAAACGTTAGATATGTTTGGAGTTGAAAAGATGACAAAAGGTAGAAAGGCAACTAATTGGCTGTTAGATATTTGAAAAAACGCAGAACTAAGGATAATGACACGCCGGACATAAGTAAGGAGCAACAGAAAAAGGAATACAGAAAATCTGCTGGAGGTACGGTGGAACTATGAAATTACAGAAAGAAGAAGACTAGACTTTTAGCGTATATATGTTATTATAATGCTTTTTGTGTAATTTCGTTCTTGAAATATGTATATCTGTCACCTGTTTTACACTAGTAATAAATTTAATATTGCATTAGCGATAAATTGGATTATTTATCTTACTACTTCGTTTCCCTGTCCATTTTTTGTTTTCCATATTTTATGATATTCGGGTCGCGATCAAAAACAAGTTGAAAAAAAAACAAAGTAGGTAGTATTATATTTCAAATACCGTTCAGTATCAAAATTAAAATGTCTTACATATACATAATAATGCAAATTATGTTTAAAGAAATTAATACCTATATACATGCATTTTATACTCTTAAATTTTTATAATTCTACATTATGTTGAAACCTACACGACTACGAAGTAGAAAAAATAAACAAACGGATTTACATGTGCGCAACTTATGTGACTGCCTCTTATAAATGTCTATAAAACTTTCTTATAAACAGTTTATTAACTGAAAAATTTCGTAACAGCCATTGATGTCATTAAAAATAATAAGCAACAAAGTTTAAACATCTTGTTAATGCAAGGGAGTATAATGGACTGAAAAAGTTATTAAACGGCAAACAAATTGCAGTTGTTGGGAAGTGATTTTATAATTTGAAAAAAATTTTCCATGAAAATATACATGTTTTATTTTTTAAATATTTAAATTTGTAAAATGTTTCCACGGCCTAAAGATATAGATTCATCTTAGCCATATAACAATCCTTAAACTCCTATCACAAAAACAGTTTCACCACAAATTTTTGTTGCTGCTAACAAAACTAAGGCGCGGAGACCACCTATTAGACAACAAAACAGACACGACAAAAAACCTTCAGTGTCTTACATGATTAATAATGTCCTCGATAATCTAAACGACACTAAGCCACTCGACACGCAGAGACTTGTCTATGTTTGCTGAAAATCGTTTGGTCCAAATGACCAGACTCAGATTAGTCAAATGAATCATAACTAAAATTATAACGTCCACTTATTTCTTCATAAGAGAAAAGTTTACAATTGTTGATATTAACTTAAATAATGATACTCAATACGTTCGTACAGTTACTCTGTAAGAACCGTTTTACAGGTACGAGAATTATTGCGAAATTTACTCTGAAAACTATCATAAGAATAATTTTCGCTGTTTTATACGCCATAGAATTATTGCCAAAATTTTTGGAGTAAAAATATCTATAGATTTTTATGACAATAAACTAGAAAGTGCGCGAGAATCGAAGAAGCCGAAAATAGGATAAAAACAATAATGGCGTCATGTGTCATTATTTGTTGTCGTTTTCAACGATTAATTATTCTTTATTTAGGAAAGCCAAAACCTCATTTTCTTGGTAGCCAATTTTTTTATCATTGAGAGCTTTGTTTTTTTTGTGTTTCATCAAAAAAAATAATAAATAACAGCTAACTGCTGCAGCACCTAACAGTACCTAACTCTTTTTGTCTTGCAGGCATTACTGCAAATCTTAATTAATAGAATAAATAACCAATCAAATAAAAGGTTCGAATACAGCTGATTATTTAGAAATGTCAATATGTAAATCGTAACTCTTACAACTTATCCCAAAAACATTCTTACTTCAAAACATTCTTACTGCATACATGCGTATGACATAAATAAATTTTTAGTTGCAAAAATATTATCTGTCAAAAAGTCAAGCAGTGAAATGTTTATCAATATTATTTTCAGAGTAAATTTCGCAATAATTCTCGTAGGTACGTGTAAAACAGTTCTAAGATAGCAAACCGCAAAGAAAAAAATGTATTTACCTACAAAAATCTTTTAAATAAGTACAATTCACTACTCAACGAAGACATTATCTCACGATTTTATTGAATAGTTTTGCAAAACACACCCATCATTACATAACTAATATGCACCAGTAACCCTATAGCTACAGTATGTGCCCGCAATCACAGCACACAGCAATCCAAATGGCACACCCATAATGGTAGAAATAACCTCCAGAGGCGAGACCGAACGCGTCTTACGTAAGTTATGGCAAACTTGTCAAGAAAATATGTATATAGATGCACACTGGAGTGTTGATTGGATAAATTAAATTAACATTTTTCAAATAGTTTTTAATGTCTAACGCAGAAATAAAATTTTTAAACACGAAACGCGATAAGATATTAGTAAGCAAACATTGTGTCACCACTTTCAGTATACTGCATTTAAATCAACCGCATTGAAAAATCTAACGGAAACTACAACATAGTTGACACAATCCACACATTCGAATTTGTTATTGAAAGGCGTTGACTTTGTCGTTGTTGCAACGTGGATGTTTCCTGGCCAGCATAGCATGGGTATATTTGAGTGATTTTATGAATTATTATTAAGTCTTCTTGTGTTCTTTTCAATGATCTCGAGTTTCGTTTACAATTTCGGATTATTAACGTAAAAATATGCGTTGCTCATTGTGTTTTGGGCATCGGTTTAGAATGTATTCAATGTTCTTATTTAATTTTGTGCTGGACTGTAAAATACGGTCTCGAGGGTATAGGATATATTTTGTTTACATCTGGAACTTGTGATTTTACACCCTGTATTTCGAAAAGTAAATGTGCTCGTCCCCTTAATCCTTATATCATTTTGTCCAGAAAAATCAAACGTTGTAAGTGTCATTTGAAAACACTTTGTATATAAACATTTGATTGTGAACTATCCAAGTACCCTGTAATTCCCCTTCAAGGTAAATAACGTCCGTCTGAATGCAAATGGTTTTCTATCGATATTTCTTTCATTTTTATACCTATCGCTGTAATACCTTCGAATGCAGCTACCAACAAACTGTGAAAACATTTTCCCAAACATCACAACTACCTATGTATACTTTTAAAATAGTTAAAGACCGGTTTATACTGTATAAACATTAGGCATATCTCTTTTGTGGTTTTTTCGTTCTACAAAACACACCCAATTACATATAAGTTTCGAGAACCGGAAATTATTTTTAAACATAATAATCAATTCTTAAAAAAAATTGACAGTATAAACAACCATATTTGCCGAACTCTTAACTATGGCAGCTTTTTTTATTTAGTAATGGTACAGACAATTGTGATTAATGAATCTGGTTTTGACGGATAACCATTAGATACATGGTGGATGATTGATCATAACTTAAAGATAACTGAAGAATATAAATTAACCCATTACAAATACCTAGGTCCTTAGCGAACCTGAAAAGACGTCGAGATATGGTCAATTATAGCAGCTTTCAAATATCTCTATTGAACGTGTATTTTTAAGATAAGTATGGGAAGTCAGGATGGCTGAAAATATGACATTGTAGGAAAGGGTATTACTGAAAAGAGAGTCCTTCTGTTAATAAAAATGTCTGAGATTGAGACAAAATGCTGATATTATGCAATATGTAGACCCGAAAAATAGAAAGATTTTCAGACAGAGTTCAGTATAAGGTCAGTGTGGCCAACAGAAAGTGTTTTTTTCTGACAAGAATGACAGTTAAGGTCTACTATTCAAAACAAGATTTTTGTATGTTTTTTATCATTGCGAACATCTATAATGATTTATTAAAATAATGAATACACTCCCGAAGCGTGTATCTTGAAATTTAAAATGATTTTTTAGCTGAATACTCAACATATCAGTGGCCAATTATTCTAGTAACTCTTGGTATGTCACCATTTCATTTCTGTTATTCAGTCACTGGTTATGTCAAATGTCAGTTATATTCATTTGTTGATATTCGTTTAATTGTGCATGTGCATTTCAGATTAGATTTTTGTAGCATTTCTAGTTAGCTGTATCTCTATTCTTCTAATTTTTCCACTGACATTTCACTGATTAACAGAAATGAAATGGTTACATGGTCATTCATTTTTCCCAATTTTGTAACATACTGTAACCCAATAAATATTCAGTCAACACTGTGAAGTATTCTTGATTTAGCTTTCAACGAAAATAAAAAGGGAAAAATGTGGACGAATTCTATATACAATGTGTCCAAGGCCTTATGGTTTTTCTGTAAAAAAATATACTGAAAATTGTTATTTAAAAAGGTTGCTGAGAATCGAAAAATCGAAAACTATAATTAATAGATAATTCATATGTCATGAATTTTGTTATTTTTATCAATTTATTTGTACCTACTAGCATTTATAATAATTATTATCATCATCATTTGGAAAGGACAATATACAGAAGGATTTCATGAATTTACTGCTTATCTGATCGGGTGTATTAAGGGAATTTAATAGACAAACCATCACATGTTGGATATAAACTATTTAGACATTTGAAACAATAGTATATTATACACCAAGGTGAAGAATACTATTATTATTGACCGAACACCAAAATTATTTCGCGAGAGCCTTTGCCCCGAGCGGAATAAGGCGAGAGACTCATAAATGTCTTCACGCATCATGGTGTATATTCAATTTTTTCCACTAGTAGCCAAATTTAAGACAAAAATTAAAAATAATTCAGAGAAGCGTTTACCCCGTAGTCTGACTGACAATAAGTACGCTGTTACTTTTCGATATATCATGAACGCACTCCTCATGTCATCAGCGCGAATTTTGAACTAATGGCATTTTTATTCAAATAAATTTATCTCAATAGGTAATTTTAAGCAGCAACTATGTTAAAGACAATCTCCTGAGTATACAGAATTATGTTGCACAAGTTTTTGTTGAACTATACTATCCTGAATTCTCAAAATATTTGAATTTGTCCATTATCGACCTAGGTTAATAATAGAAAGAATTATTAACCACTAATAGGGGAATTCAACTTCTCAGTTAGATAGAAAAAATAATAATTGTCAACTTCATAGATAGTTTATGAATTTTATTTATTACGTATATTACTTTTAAGAAGTTCATTTTTTAATTTGCAAAATAAAACCTTATGTCATCCATTAACTGTTCAATTGCAATTTATATTGTTACATAACTTAATAGGTATGAACCGAAAGGTGAACATGTCTTTCAATAAAATAGCCAATTACTTAATTTGCATATTTATGCGTTTTATTTATAACAAAAATTGTTTTTTCAATACATATGGATAATTTTTTAATAACAATTGTCAATATTTTGGAAAATATAGTACTTTACTATTAAGTAAATTCATAATTTTTGACAAACCTTGTATACGTATCCAAAAATTGAAAATCTAATTATATTATTTCAAGTATTGATACATAATCTATGTATCCCATATGGTTCCGACAATATTTTTTATTCTTATAATGAACAAAGTTTATACATGGTTAAAGTTCACAACACACGTTCCTTAAAAAAATTGTAGATACCACCTACACCTATGGAAACGAAGCGACAAAATAAATGTCAAGCATAGAGTACAAGAGTTAAAAAAAATATCTGATTGATACGACTATTTAAATAGCAGTAATATTGAAGTTAAAATTGAAAGTTTATCAATTATAAAATGGACTTTCAACTTTGGTGCAAATTTGTATAGGGGATAGTAATTTAAAAAAGTTGGATTTGATATGTTTTCATAAAAAATTAAATAGTTTAAATTTGCATAATTGTCAAGACAAGGTGAGGAAAGAATATCGTCTGTCAAGTAGTATAGTTTATCTCAAAGTATACTGACGGACTATTTAAAATTAATTTAAACAAAAAGGATCAAATTCACAAATATCTATTTTA
The DNA here is from genome assembly GCA_963978555.1 of Galerucella nymphaeae. Lineage (NCBI taxonomy): Eukaryota > Metazoa > Arthropoda > Insecta > Coleoptera > Chrysomelidae > Galerucella > Galerucella nymphaeae. The sequence continues at coordinate 7,787,723 of OZ021715.1, forward strand.
TGTACGATCGGGCCACAAAGTACCTATTTGCGCCCTAATTTGCGGGCGCAATTTGATACTTTTCGGCCCGCCGGGCCACAATGTGCCACCATGCAGGTGTCAAAATCGAAGACGATATACTTTGAGACAAACTATATAAAAGTTATTATAATTAATTAATATTCGACCCATTGATTATGATAATAAATATTTTCCATATATTTTGTTGATTTAATTAGTGAAGTTTTCTTTTATGTCAAAATATACAATATGTCCCCCTTAAGTGGGAATCATATGGAAAACGTTTTTATTATTAATTTTAGGTAGAAAAGTTATTCTTCATAAAAGTTCTGCATTATCTAAAACCTAGAATACAATCATTCATAAAAATATCCAATTTTTTCGTCGTAGGTATACGCGGTTTGTCAAAAAAAACTTTTACTCAAGAGTAAAGTACCTAAAATATGACAATATCGGTGAATATTACTGAAAAAAGTTGATCAGAATAAAAACTACGTTTAAATATGTGATTAAATTCATTTGAATGTTTCTAATTTAAATTTTATCTCTGGTGATTACAAAACACATGATAATCTATAAGTTTTCGTCGTTTTTTAATAATTTTGTATTTATAACACTGAATAAGTGCATATTCTTATTCATACCAATGCTTCGACATATCCAACTTTTTTCAGTACCTAACAGTTTTCGATGTGGTCAAATTTAAAGGTACTTTATTCTTGAGTAAAACTCATATTTTTTTAACAAACCTCGTATACGACTGAAAATTTTGATATTTTATGACTGTATTCTAGGTTTTAGATAATGCAGAACTTTTTATAAAGAATAAAATTTCTTTCTAAAATTAATAATAAAAAAGTTTTCCATATGATGAAATAAGATTCGAATGTGGAGTTTCAAGGTCGGTCGTGTACCTCACTACTTAGTTTAATGGTTTCCTGGATGACTCCTATCACAGCATATTACCGACATAAAAAACAGATTGGTATAGGTGCTATCAAAAACAAAGTATTTAGTATTAAATAAGTACCTAATCATTTCAACGACAATAGTATCTTATATTATACCACTATCATTTTAATGATCGCTATTAAAACTGAAGTGTGAAAATTAAAACCTAAGCTTAAGGCGAGTGAGGTGATGGGTATTTGTATCTCAATATCAATTAAATGCGATTTGCATACACTGTTTGTTCTACTTCCATATTTTATCATCAAATATGCACAGGAAGGACCAAACCACGTACCTCGTAATTTTACAGAAAAATTTCAACATCGCGGTGTCATGGAACACCTTAATAATATCACTACAAACAACGTCCGTTTTTTATGATCGCGTGAAGAGAAACTTGATGATTTTAATGTTGAAACTTGCTTTGAGAGTTTATGACAACATTGACATTTCAGCTTTAGTTACTACTGCACAAGGTAATCGTTTTGCAGATTAGCTACAGTGCTTGTAAAAAATGGGGATCTAAAAAGAACTTGGAGGTTGGAATACCTGCGTTGACGGAGTCGTATATTGAAAATTCAGTTTAAAAGTGAATGAAGATACCAAGACAACTACTATTTCATAATAATGGACGAGTTCTATACAGGGGAATTAATGCCAACATAACGAACAAAAAATACTGAAAAAAGGTTAGGAACTGGTTTTTCCGATCAATTTTTGGTTTTTCTTATGTTTTTAGTCCCTTTACATGCTGTACCCGAAAAGCTTGGAGGTCTTTTTGGATTGGGGTATTTTGCATCTCACAGTTGACAAAAAACTAATGTCAGCTGTCAACACATATTTGTTTGTGTTTCTGGTACTTATTGTACACTAATTTTTATTCTACCTTTGTTTGTAATTTGTGAGATTGCAAATATCATCGAGAAGAAACAAATATGTGTTGACAGCTGTCAATAGTTTTTCGTCAACTGTAAGATGTAAAATACCCCAAACTAAATAGACCTGCAAACTTTTCGGGTACAACATATGGGTGGTAAAGGGACTCAAAACATATAAGAAAAACAAAAAATTGATCAGAAAAACCACTTCCTCATGCGACTAATCTTTTTCAGTATTTTTTGTTCGTTATGTTGGCAGCATTCCCTTGTCTAGAACTCGTCCATTGGGACACACCGAGTACAATTGAAGATTAATGGAGTGAACAAATAAGAGAAAATACATAGATAATACTCCTGAAAATACATGGAAAATGCAGTGGAAAATACAGAAAAACTATGTTGAAACATTTCTTAATCGCTTTATATTTTTTTAAGAAAATAGAAATAAAGAAGTTTCTTAAACAAAATACTTGGACAATACCTAGAAAATACAGAAAATAGTATATAGATTTTTCATCAGTGGCTTCCCCTCGGGACACACCAACAAGTTCAAATACTGGTGATTTTAGATGGTAATAGAAATTTCAAATAAATATTAAAAAAATTAAAATAATAATAAAATAAGTACAGGGACTCACCGTGCTTAATTAAATTTGCAATTTTGGTTGAGAACCAAATGTCGGGTTGGGCGGTTAATGTTTTAAGATCTGTAGAGATAGGTTCATAATTCCAGTTGTTTTCTTAATATTGGATGTAAACTTGTATCTTTGAATTTGCATAAATCTAGTGATGAAATTAAACCAAGAGAGTAGTTGAAAATAGTTCAGTGTTAACAGCTTTAATCCTAAATGGTTTTCAAAAATATAAACGCTATGCATGGTAATCTATTTAAAACTAAGTACTTGAGTTATTTAAGAATAAACAGACAGAAAATTTGATATATATATCTAAAGCAGTCGTAAAAAACGGTTACTTCACTTTGAAAACAGATGGTGTTATTTAATATCAGGAATTTGTTTTGAAATTTCGTAATCGTATTAAGAGTATTATAAATTATCCACATCAGCAGTTCAGTAAGGTCTACAAAATTAAAAATGTGATAATATGATAAAAAGTGATGAAAAGTAGGTATACACTGCACCATATGTGAAACTTTTTTATTATCAAATTTAGGAAAAAAACTTATTCTTCATAAAAAGTTTAGCATTTTCTAAAATCTGGAATACATTCATCAGTTATCAATTTTTTTTATTTTTATAAGAGGATTCTGAAAAAATATGAATTCTACTCAAGAGTAAAGTACCTTTAAATTTGACAATATCGAAAAATTTTATATATATAAAAGCTGATCAGAATTGAAAACTAAGTTCAAATATACGATTATATCCATTTATATTGAAAATTTTTTTTTTGTATCTCTAGATACAATAACGTTGCAAATTTTACTGTAGTTACATATAATCTAGGATGAGCAGGCAAACTAATGGATGTTTGATAGCTACAAATGTTTGACAGTAACTGACAGAACGCATTAGAATTTTACGCAAATATGGAACCTAGCCTTATTAAGAAAATATAAACAATATTAAACAAGCACAAACCTATTTTTTAATGTAAATATATGCAATTGCATATTTGAACGCAGTTTTCAATTCTGATCAACATTTTGAAATATCATTTTTCGATATTGTCAAATTTAAGGGTAGGTACTTACTCCTGAGTAGAATTCATATTTTTTGACAAACCTCGTATAATACTGAAAAAAATTGATGTTTGATGATTTTATTTTAGGTTTTGGAACATGCAGAACATTTTATGAACAATAAATCTTTTTCCTAAAATTGATAATAAAAATTTTTCCCATACCGAACTTCCCAGTGTATATTGTAGATAGGTATTTAAATGTTTTCTTCATCTTTGCCTTATACTCAAATTCTAATAGGTAGGTATAATATTATTCATTAAAGACACAAAATTGTATAAAAAATATTTTTCTTAATTTATTAGATACGAAATTGAAACACGAGATATTCATTCTTAGAGACTTTGGGTTTAATATTCAAAAATTTTGAATATCATGATAATAATAAAGTGCACTTTATTATTTTTAACATTATCAATAACTATATAAGTTTTATTAATTATCACTTTTGAGGTTGTCATGGCGAACGAAGGCTGCAAAAGTAAGGACGAAGAGGAGCAGATCTATTTTTGACGACCTATTAGTATGAAATTGAAAAATTATTTCTGTTCCAAGATTGGATAGGAAGCCATAAGATAGGAAGAACTTGGAAGGTGTTATACTTGACATAAAAAGGTTTACGAGAAATTATCGCGAATTTTCCTTATTATTGGTAGAGTTTTTTTTGTTAAAGATGCATGAAAACAAATCATTATAATATTTTTGTTAAGTACTAGAATTTATAAGTTTTCTTAGTTTGATAAGTTTCAGTATTTTTTAAATAAAATAATAATAATCAAACTGGATCATATTTTTTGAATATAGGTACCTACCTACTTATTTAAATTTCTATTTGCCTAAAATGAACTAGTCAAATACCCTAGTCAAATGGCATTAAAAAAAACGTTTGCCTAGACAAAAGATTTGCCTGAAATTACCATTTGTCTGAAATTGCCATTTGCCCAGGTACGGTAAATACAAACAACGTCAAAGTTATTCATAAAAGTGGGAATTTCTTAAGACCTTGTAAAAAAAGGGTTGCGTGGCACTTATTTTTCATTGATACAGAATAGCGGTGTTTGTTGGTAATTATAAAAAAAAAATGTTCGGCTACAACCGGTATTTACCTGTTTTTCTCGACTGGTTGCTTGACAGCTCGGCGCACCTGTACACCTTTGCACTTGTTCAATTGTTTCTAAGACTCGGTTTCGCAGTTAACAAACAAGGTGGTGTTAATTTCGCGGTAGCTAGAGAGAAACTACGTAACCGCGGTGCGCGTCGTATCGCGTCAGCGCGTTATCGGCGATTTCCGGTATGGGACCCCGCCCCGCAAAATACGAACCGCCACCATATTTTTAAAACTCCGCCTCATTGCGGGAGATCCCTATTCCAGGAAAAATATCAATTATCTCCCGACCACGCCTATATTCCCTTAGCGGAGGGGAATAACCAAAAAAGTGGGGTAGTTTTTGAAGCCTGTAAGGTGGTTGAAATACACTTCGCGACATCTAGGATACTGTAGCTCAAACATTGCGATCAGAAAGGTTCGAGTCTTGGCTAAGCAGAATGATGTTTCCGTGAACCGTTCGTGAACTCTGTTCACCGTCCCGTGGCGCCATCAGGAGTGGGAAACAGCAAGCTTCATTTATATAGGGTGGCACACCTGCAACAAAAAATAAATTCGCTTTTGAAAGATGCAATAAAAAAGAATTATTTATTTATTCCAGATTTTGTCATACTTTTCAAATTTCCCATCCAGTTTTTTGTTTCATAAGGTTTATGATAAGGTTTGGTCCATAAATATTTTGGGTACATTTTGTACGTTAATTTAACCAGACTAATCACGATGGTTTTTAGTAGAACGAGTAGAGATAATTGTAATATTTGGCTCCCAGGACGAAACTTATTTGCAAGCAGCTAACGTGTTTAATGAGAGATCCTGAAAAACATATAAGTCACGTGTAAATCTGTGATTTAGTCATAAAATTTAGAGATACAGGTTCTGTGGCAAATGAAAGCAGGAATGCTCCAAGAGTACTCAAATGAAAGTTCTAGGACAATTTGAAATAGATCCTACTTTATCAACTCGTCACATTTCTGCAATGACAGGACTATCAAATGAGTCGGTACGGAAAGCTTTGAAGCTTCATAAATTTCAATTTTACCCCTATAAAATGCAGTGACAATCCAGAGCGAATTTATGACTGAAAGCATTAAGAATGATCCAAGATTTTGAAAAATATTTATTTCAGTGATAAGTGTACCTACATTTGATCTAAATAGTAATGTAAATAAACAGAACTGTGGCTATTGGAATGATGAAAATCGACAACTTTTTACAGAAAACCACACCCTATATCCTGATGAGAAACTAGCCATTAGCCAGTTTGGTCTCCTGTTCTAGGACAATTTGAAATAGATCCTACTTTATCAACTCGTCACATTTCTGCAATGACAGGACTATCAAATGAGTCGGTACGGAAAGCTTTGAAGCTTCATAAATTTCAATTTTACCCCTATAAAATGCAGTGACAATCCAGAGCGAATTTATGACTGAAAGCATTAAGAATGATCCAAGATTTTGAAAAATATTTATTTCAGTGATAAGTGTACCTACATTTGATCTAAATAGTAATGTAAATAAACAGAACTGTGGCTATTGGAATGATGAAAATCGACAACTTTTTACAGAAAACCACACCCTATATCCTGATGAGAAACTAGCCATTAGCCAGTTTGGTCTCCTGTTTATATCGGGAAATTTAGACGGTAAAATGTACCTTGATATTCTGGAGAACACTATCGAGCCCTTAAGAGCGCTTTCAGACGAGACACTTTGTGGCCGGCTATTAGTGTCTGAAAACCGCGGCTAAAAATATATTGAACACCCTATTCCTTATCTGTGTCTCGTGTGAATGCGTCAATTTATATTAATGTGTTTTTAGCCGCGCGATTCTTTTCAGACACTGGTAGCCACTACCCAGCCACAAAGTGACTCGTCTGAAAGCGGGACGGCAATGGCAATCCAGAGCTCTAAATGAAATTTATTGCACTTCCAGCAAGATAAAGACGCAGTATTAGTTAGACAATATTGATCCAAGTAAATGGATTGAAAAGAAAGGTCTCATTGAGTGGCCACCTAGGTAACCAGACTTTCCGTCTTCTGATTGATTGTCTGTGTGGTCACTTGTGCCTCAGAAAACTCATGACAAAAATAACGTTCGTACTGTACTTTTTCTAAGCCCGCAGGAAAAGAATGACAGACAATGACTGACGTATCATTGAAATATCAAATGACACATGCAGAACCACAGATTATAAAAGAGAACAGATGCGAAAGCTTGACAGAGAACAGTAAAAAAGAGAGAGATGGGTGGACATACCCATTTAAAGGTCCATCGTCGTATGTCGACACCGTTCGGGTCGCTTCGCGAAACTTTTCAACAGGGTTATCAATTTGCATAATATTTCCCCTTAATTCACGATCATAGGTCGAATATTTTATAAACATTATTTTCAGTGTGATAATTATACACATACAAATATTCGACAATAGGGTACACGCATATTTCATATTTTACTGAGATATTAATTTGTAATAGTAAAGTTGATATCAAAAATAACTAATAACAGGAAATAAACCACTTTCCATTTCAAATAACTTCCAAATTTTAAAATAAAATTCAAATTTCAATGCACTTTCCGACCAACACACGAGGATTTCCGAATACGTGTGACGTATATTATTTAGAAATGCCATGGCCGGTAATGCATAGGTTTGGGTAAATTATCCCTCATTATATAGCTCGAAAAAGAAAGGAAGAAGAAGAATGCATAGGTTATGTGTAGTTTTGTGTTTATTATTGTATTTTAATTAACTATTCGACGTGAAAATATCATTTATATGTTTGTTTGAGACCATTAAGTGATTGTTTGTGCTTTTTTAATTTTTAAAAGTCAACGTAAAGTGGAAAGTGGACATAAATATACGATATTTCCGAGGATATGTTGAAACATTTAGAAGAAAATATTTTATTTACTAGTTTATAGTTCAGTGACGATCCGTTATAATTTTTGAGTGAAGATATGGCTAGCGAAGGTTTTGTGGTTGGTGTAGGGCTCTCGGGTCTAGCATACTTCCAGAGATGATTATGCATTTTTGCTTGCGCCACTAGTTAAAGTAAGAAATATTTTGTCTTGAGTTTTACTAGACGTCGATTTACACTCTGGAACAATGCAATACTTGGAATATGAAGTTTTTTTTGGGTTTATCCATTTTTAAAGCTTTCAAAAACAAATTAAGTCACAAAAACTCAGAGCGCAATACACGATACACGAATAAGAATGTAAACAAGTAAGTTTAAATATTTGACGTCAGCAGTGACGTCAAACGCGTTTTGGCGGACTTTCAAATTTTATGATTTTTAAAGTCGTTTTATAAGTAAAGTTGATATTTTTTTGAAAAAATAAGTATGCAAGGTGTTAAGAGACCTGATAAAACGTCGATTCCCACCAATAGCAAAATTTATGCCTGTACCCTATTACTTGTTTTAAATCAATTTCATTAACATTAAAAGAATTCTACAATTTAAAAGATTATAATGTATAAAAATCATACCATAAATATATACTTTTTTTCACTAACCATCTTTGGCAACCATGCACAATAACCGTGACGGCTTGGCTCAAAAATCAAAATACAAAACGCCATTTTTGACACTTTGAAGGTTGTCAATCCGCGATATTATTTGTGTTATGTGACTAATCGATTGTAGGTTGTGGTAATATTAACTGAAAATAGTGTACATTAGTATATTATTTTTATAAAATGAATAAACATCACGGGGAGTGTATTGTTCATACAGAGACTGTCCAAATAAATTTTATTCGGAAAGAAAAGTAAAGAACCGGCACTGGAAACTGTTATTGTCCCCAAGTCAATATTGCAATTTGGTAAGAAATTCTGAAAATATTTTAAACTGACAACATCGCGGCCATACCGAGTTAAAGGTCCAAGGTCATTGAAGTCGGAGTTGAAAATCCTTTGATGTTTTGCCGGGATTCGTATCTGTTCTCTTTTATAATCTGTGACTGAATATTAAATATAAATTACAGACAATACATTTGATATGACGTTTAGGGAACTGAAGATAGTGGAGATGTTACTTTTTGCAACTAATTTCAATATTTATTGTTAATTTAATTTTTAATGGAAAAATCTCTGAATATAAAATAATGTGTAATTCACCATAGGGCTCTGGTTACCGTTTTTTAATTATTTAAACACCACATGTGACCCATATGTTTAACCCATTCGGAACCAACCAATCGCTTAAAAAAATTAAATAATTTGTAATCTCCAACGAATTGTCGAAACCCAACATATGCTACAAATCCATTTATTAAACAAAAAAACCTAACCGAATAGATCTACTGAATGACAGAATTGAATGATTTTCGCTGTTAACCCTTTTGTTCAAATATGGGAACGAAATTATTTTTTTTAATTGTCAAGTTTAACATTTGAACGTGGTGGGTATTACAAAGAGTTTAGTCAGGTGGCGAGTAGTACCTACCATCTCAATAGGTGGTCATCAGATGTTCTATTTGTACAAGTTGTTATACCTACGTTTATGATAAGTATGATGGATGATACAATTTACCGGAAGGATATAGTCATTAAACAAGATCGTTTTTAGTTGTACATGTTTTAATACAGATGTTAAATATGTGCAGTACATGGAAAATATTTATAAATTCCTCTAAGCTATGTGAAAATATCACGAAATTGTTAATTTAATCGAATTTATTCCAATTTTTCACTTGATGCAACATGTTGATTAGGAATATAGAATATGCATACAGGGTGCGGGATTGGTGTCCAATTAGTCAATTGTCGTGAGAGATACGAAAAAACTTTCAAATGATCACATAGGAAAGTGACAAATCGCACTGTCCAGTTCTATGGAAATTGGCCTTTATTCATACGCGTACGGAAAAAAACTCATCCGTACGTGTACGGATTAAAAAAGAGTCAAATTGAATGTTGGAATGGTAGTCTATATTCACCTCGTAAATTTATATACAAGGTTCAAATGACACTTACAACGTTTGCATGTATATATACCTATCGTAAAATTGGACAAAATGATATAGGGATTGAGGGGTCCAGCTCATTTACTTTTCGAAATACGGAGTGTTGAGGTTATAAAAATTTAAATGTTTTTATTTCATAACTTTAAAATGGATAAATGAATTGATTTGATTTTTGGAAGGTTTGTTTTTAAATATAAAAAGGCATATTTTTATGAAAAAGAACATTTGTCGATTCTTGATCCAGTGGTGTACATTTGGAAAAATATGTCACTTTTCTCCTCCCATTTTCCACGCCACTGATGGCATTTGTGGCCATTTTCAATTAATTTTGTATTCCTCCATGTCTTTCACGTTAAAAACACATAACCTTTACATGTAAAAAAATTTGTAGTTTTCAAGATATTTTATGTTTTCATGAAGTTTGCTACATCATTTTCAACAATAAAAGCACAAGTTTGGACAAATATTTTTGAGAGTCTTCTCCCAATGTTTAAGATGCATTGCCGCTTCACAAATTAGTTTCTGATACATATTTTAACCATTAGTAGTTTGAAGGTTACTAAGAAAAATATTTTTTCTTTTTTATTATTAAAAAATTAGGTAGCAGACTTCATGAAAACATTAAATATCTTGAAAATTACAAATTTTTTTATGTGTAAAGGTTATGTGTTTTTCACGTGAAAAACATTAAGGAATACAAAATCAATTGGCGTGAAAAATTGGAGGAGAAAAGTGACATATTTTTTAAAATGTACACCACTGGATCAAAAATTGACAAATTAAAAAACAACCTGCCAAATATCAAATCAATGTATTCATCCATTTTAAAGTTATCAAATGAAAACATTTAAATTTTTACAACTTAAACACCCCGTATTTCGAAAAGTAAATGAGCTGGACCCCTCAATCCCTATATCATTTCGTCCAATTTTACGAGAGGTATCTACATGCAAACGTTGTAAGTGTGATTTGAAAACACCCTGTGTATGTTAAATGCGTATTTACTAAGTTGATTTGTCCATACTTTAAATATCGCGTGGTCGTAGGAAAAATAGTGTACATAACTTGCGAGAGATACTTCCCACTCGTGTGAAAAATGTCACTTTCCGCACTCGTTACGTAATATACTATATTTAAATAAAAGCTAAGCCACACATGGGACCATATTTTGAAAATATCAAATATACAGGGCCAACCATATTGGCAGGTTGAAACCAACTTATATACAGGGTGATTTTAAATTCATGCCCCAAAAATCGCTCGTATGAAATTAATAAAAGTTTCCAACCCTTTCCGAGATATCACCATTAAAAGGTGGCGTGTTTCCGACACGTTTTTGAATTTAGAATGTGATTCTAAGGTATCAATATCATAAAAATACACTATATTTATTCTCACCGTTACTATTTTTCATCCAAAACATTTATAACTAACTAACCGCTCCGGCTTCACTCTAATACACTCACTTCGAAGGAAAACTAAGCGTTGGGCATTTGTACAGGTGTTGTAGAAGTCAAAGACTTCTCGTGGTGTTAATAATGATATTATTCACCCTCTTGGTGTATACTATGCTATTTTGAATATATTTTCGGACTAAATAAAAAAGTGATACCTATTAATATATTTCCAAAAATGAATATTTCTATTCTTTGCGTGAAAGATAATAGGGGCCGTTGAAGTTTCACGTTTTCACTTTAGGGAGGTAAGGGGGTTTTTGCTTATCTTATTTTTGATGACTTGGCGGGAGTTGATGTCTAGATGGTGATTACGTCAGCAGTAGCTATTCACGTCTTCACTTATAAGGCAACCCACACATTGTTTATTATAAGTTGCATAATTTTAGCAAATTGTTGTTTTTATTTTTTTTATTTTAATCTAAAGACAAAATTTTGATATAATTATTTTTCTCACTTATTAATATAACATAATAAAAATTTGAAGTGCAAAAATAGCAAAAGCCTTAGGGCCAGTTTCATAATCAACTTAAAGTGCCTTTAAATATTAAAGTTGGCATAGAATTGAAAAAGTGGTCCCATAATCGTTCTTTAAGATAAAGTTGTGCCTAAAGTCCCCTTTAGCTTAAAGTGCGAATTTCTAAACTTCACAGAAGATAAAATGGCTTTAAAGCAGACATAGACATAACCTAGTTTTCTCCATATTTTTTGACAACCAGGCTGAATACTTCACAAAAAATGATGAACATGCTTAATAGTTCTTCCAGCTCTAGTTCATCATCCGATGACGAAATGAATTATTTGAAAAGAATAAAAAATTATTCAAAGAGAAAGTATCACTTTGAAAGATATGATGGTGCTGACTTTTTTGATCGCCAAAGCAATAATTTTAGGTTAGATAACTAAATTAAATAGTGTCTAAGGTATCAAAAAACAAATTTCAGGGCTACCAACTTAGCTAAATGCTACTTTTATTAAAAGAAGGTGCTACTTTCATTATGAAACGCAATTATTTTAAAGTCGTCTTAAAGGATACTTTAAGATAAAGTATACTTTTACTAAAGGCACTTTAACTATCGAATTATGAAACCGGCCCTTAACCAGATACTGTCTACAGACTGGAGGTTTAAATATTTTCTATTCGTGCTTATTGCGTATCAATATTTTACGAGTAAATTCCAAGAATCGTATTTGTACATAATATAACTGTGATTTCTTCTGATAGCGTTTTTAATATTCTCGGTCATTGCCAACAACTAGCTGCATGCTTGAAAATTTTATGAATGGAAGTATCAATAATTTATACCATATTCCTATTGAGTGCATTGAATATGAACATTGTTGTCGTGAATTAGTATTAATTGAATGAATTAATTGCAAATACCATACAGTGATTGTATTCTTAAATTAAAATCTCATACTTATTGACAATCATGTTAAATTGATTATTATACCATTTTTAATTTAATTTTATAACGTCTCTTAAAATGAAGTTTCATACATGACCAATATGAGCGCTTTCAGACACTTTGTGGCCGGCTACTAGTGTCTGAAAAAAATCGCGTGGCTGAAGATACATTGATACATTCCTTATCTGTGTCTCTCGTGTGAATGCGTCTATTTATATTCATGTATTTTCAGCCGCGTGATTCTTTTCACTAGTAGCCGTCCACAAAGTGTCTCCTCGCCTGGAAGCGCACTAAATGTTACCAAAATATCTCATCGACCTGCTTTCAAGGGAATCTTCTCAAATAGTTTTTTTTTGAAAAGGGGCCGTCTCTTCGTCGGCACCACCTCAGCCTCTTGGGCTTATTGTGGATGCTCCTAGTATTCTGGCTACAGCCTATTTATAGCCAGTCCGTTCCCTGTATTAGCTCATACAGGTTCTTAGCTGGTTGGTTGTAGAAGTCTTCCGGAGTCATTTGGGGTCTACCATACAGTTTCTGCTTCCTATGGTCCAGCGTCTCACAGTTGCTTAGTATATGCAAAACTGTTTTTGCATCTTCTGTACGTAAGGTCTCTATTATACAGCCCTATTTTGTTCAGGTGCTCCTTTGTGGGAAAAAGTCCCGTGAGTTGCCCCGTTATGGTGCGTAGTTTGTTCCTGCTCATTGAGAGCAGTTCTTTCACTACTTTTTCTGATGGTTTTTTCATGAATTTCTTTCCATGTGTTTGCCTGGGCGTATTCTTCTAGTATTTTAACTATGACTTAGTTGAGCACCTGAGAATGCCCACAGTTGTTTCGGGTCCTTTCAACAGGATTGAGGATCCTGGTCTTGTGAGTTCGTCAACTTTTTTATTACCAGCGATTCCTTTGTGATGTGAGACTCCAGTGTTTTTTTTTTTTTTTTTTTTTTTTTTTTTTTTTTTTTTTCCGGAGCCGTCCTTTCGCCGGTACCACCTCAGCCTCCTGGGCTTATTGTGGATGAGACTCCAGTGTTACACTGTTCCGAGTCTTGTTACTTTAGAGCTCTGAAGTGCTTTAAGGTCAGCTTGACTGTTACTGTAAGTTTTGATGTGCCCGTTGTTGTAGGCTCTCATGCTACTTACCCTTGCACTTGCAAATATTGCATAGACCTCTGCTTGAAATACCAAGGCGTATTTGCCAAGCGAGACGATTCTTTCATATTTGCTCGACTTGCTGTATATACCTGCTCCGGTGCCGAACGCATTCCTTGATCCGTCTGTGCACCAGTTCAGTTCATTCGCTCTACTGAATGGTGGTGCGTTCTCTTCCTCAAGCTCCTTTCGATCTCCGATGAAAATCTCGAAGTTCTTGCGATATATCTGGTGCTCAGAGAGTCTGTTGGTATTTTAAAGATGCTGTCATCCACATGCTTTATTTTTGTGTGTCCCCTCTCATGTGCCACGTCAGGGTCTGATGCTTTTTTCAGTCGGGCTAGAGCTGTCCTTGCCTCGTACATTATGACATAATGTAGCGGAGGAAGGTCTAGCATTGTCTCCTACGCCGCTGTAGGAGTTGTCCTCGTTGCCCCTTCAATGCCAATGCATGCATTTTTTCGTACCTTAGTTTCAGTACAGCCAGTGTACCATGCTTGGTCTACGTCCCCATTTAGTACCGTAGATGCGTCTTCAAAGTATAGTACCATCTTCTCTAATATGGAACCGTATAATGGACGGTCTGATCTGGGTCTGGGTTTATTAATTCCATTAAATTAAACAAAGTGCCTTACAAAAAAATATGCGTCCTGGTAGGATTGGGATTATTGATTTGAGATTAACATCGATCAAACAATTGGAGAAAGTGGCAAAGAGATCGGAGACTATACTAATGATAGTAAGGCGATTATGTGAAAAAGCTTGCTTATTGAGCCTGTGCATGATACACTAAATAGTAGTGATTATGCCCTGTATGATAGCCAAAGATAACACAAAATAATGCATTGATGAGACAAAGCAGGGTACGAAGAATTAGTTGCCTCAGTATTGCAGGGAGCATGAGAAGCCTCATTTGTACTAATTCCACTAAACATTGTGATCATGGAAAGACCAAGGAAGGGTTATTTAGGCTACAAAACAACTTGAGCAGCAAAACAGTATATCTATATCTATCTACTGCAGCTTCAAGCTCTTTCTTCTTACAAGAAACAAAGTCTAGATTTCGAAATGGTGGGTATCATTTTTGATTAGCGAAGATTACGAGATTTTTAAAAGAAATGATACACGTACTTTTGAAATAAAGTTTTCTGTATCTGTAAAGTAGGGAGGGTGAGAGTATACTCACAGCACTTATGCCACATGTGACCCTTTGTTTCTCCCGAGGAGTTGACTTCCTAGGTTATCGTCCATCCCGTCCTTCCCAGGAAGGTGGACAGGTCACTCGGAGACATCTTTTTTATAACGGCAGGTGTAGACCAAGACATGAACTCTCTTATTGACGGACACTCGCATAAGACCTGCCTGACAGTTTCATCTTCCTGCTCACACATCCTGCATGGAGGTTTTTCCACCAGCCCCATAGTATGGAGGTGTTTACTTAGTTGGTAGTAGCCAGTCAGAAATCCTACTGTTAAACGTAGGTTTTTCCTGGTCATCGCCAAATATTTCTTCGACGCCAGCTTCCCAGGGTCGCCCAGGGAAATAAATTCTTGAATTTGATATAGGTTTGTTAAATATTGTTTCTAAACGAATTTAATAGTGGAAAGGCTTGTAAAGAATCTTGGACATGCAAATAATTCAACTGGCAAGCAGAAGCTTTTAAATTCAAATGTTTCGTAGCACAAAATACAATTTTTTTTTAACCATGCATTTAGAAATAGATAAGTATTTATTTGAGTATAGATTAGTTTGAAATTATTGCAACACAATACACACTAACTGCTGAAACTATTTCATAAGAAAGGCATGGAAATGTTTTTTTTTCAATAGGTCCGGCTCTGCAGACGTAAGCAGGAAATTGTTTTATTTTATGGTTAATACATAAAACGTCAACGCACCACTCATACGCCATGTCTTTCCTATAAATTATCCTCCAAATAATTGATATTCCGTATAGAGGTAGCCGTTCTTCCTGTACAAGTACTTCAGTAACGGTGAAATATTTGTTCATGAATTACAATCAACGATAGAGTGGATTGGCATCGAATATCGATGACTTAAGTGCATTCCTCATGATATTTGTTAACGAATACCGATTGCTTTTTTGTAGACGCACCAGCAAATGTTTGTAAAAAAAAACAAATCGTGCTTTCACGCTGTGACATAACATTAGATGGGATTATTATATTTACAATGTACATTAAGATTTATTGAAAAATTGTTAAATATTACATACAGTGCTTATGTTAAGTCTCACCCCTCTAAGAAACTGCTATTTAAGATAAAGATCGTCGAAACCGTCAATTTTTATTTAAATGGAGGTGTTTCTTGACATATAAAAAATGATCACCCCTTTTACCACCTACACATGACAGCTACCCTCTCAAATTTTTAAATAACAAAGGCAGTGGTGCGATTCTTCGTTGGAGAGGGTTGGGAAATTAGAGCTCACAAAAAGTTTCACTCTTTTCTTTATCGTTTTTTGCGATCAATACAATGGTATATCATACACCAAGGTGGTGAACTGGTGAAGACTATTATTATTGACCGAGCACCAAAAGTATTAATTAGGTGCGAGGTTTATAAATGTCTTCACCACTCCATGCATTTTTTCCACTACTAATGGTAATTTCAAGCAGCAAATACCAAAAAGACAATCTCCTGATATATAAAATAATGTTGAACAAGTTTTTGTTGAACTACTATCTCGGGATTCTCAAAATATTTGAATTAGACCATTATTGACCTAGATTAATAAAAGGTTACTAGGAGTATAAGGTTATCATTATTGTTGATCCCAGATTCTTGCACTGCCGAGGCATTAGTTGAGGCTGTGTAAACTGGGCGAAACATATAATGGGTCTTCTGCTCTGTGCGACATATACTATTTTTTCTTCGTGCGTAAAAATGCAATTTATAAGTAGAAAAAATTGAATACATTGTTTATATCTCAACTATTCATTAATAAAAATATGGAAAAGACAGTTATGGTTTGCATAATCATTACCTACCTATTTATCAATTGTAGTAGTAATTAATATAGATTTTTTCGGGGTAATAATTTTTCCTCGTCGGTTTAAAAATGCAGCTAATCTGGTATAATTTTCCATTTTTCCATTATGTTTGACGTTTAATTTAGCCCATAGTGTCGAACTTTTTGACAAATACGTAAAATAAGCAAGAACAACATTTTCTGTGAATCTTCGTATATTTCCTTTGCACCATTTTATCAATCAATTTTTTATAAACAAAATCATAATATACTTTTATTTAATAACTTTAAAATGGATTAATAAATTGATTTGATTTTTGGCAGCTTGTTTTTAAATGTAAAAAGGCATATTTTGATAAAAAAACATTCGTCAATTCTTGATCCAGTGGTTTACATTTGGAAAAATGTATCACTTTTCTCCTCCCATTTTTCACGCCACTGGCATTTGTAACTATTTTCAATTAATTTTGTATTCCTCAATGTTTCTCACGTAGAAAACACATAACCTTCACATAGGTATCAAAAAATGTGTAGTTTTCAAAATACTGATTGTTTTCATGAAATCTGCAACCTAATTTTTTACTTAGTTACAACGCTGATAATAAGACGTTTCTAATTATTTTGTTATTATAGTACAATAATGAACGTTATTATTATACGCTTGAAGAAATAGTAATTTATGTATCAAGGCAATAAAGTGATTATTTATCGGACGAGTCTGAAATTATGAGACGAGCGAGAGAAGCGAGCGAGGCGAATAACAGGAGAGTCCGATTAAGACACTTTACTGACGTGGTGCATACAAAATTTTATCGTCAACTGTTCAGAATTCGGAATATAAGAAACTAAGGTATATTTCATTGCATTTTATTGAGACGAATTAAACACTGACAGATAATAATTCTCGAGTAATGTCAAAGTTAATAGCTATTTACCTAACAAGTGAAGCAGCCGAGTGCGGAAAAACATTTTTCGCAAGTTTTAGGTACAATAGTTTTGCTACGAGCGTGAGGATTCACTTATTCACGAGGAAAATAATATTAGAAATGCACTGACAGTTCTCTGACAATACTAGTTTATCATTAATTTGACATATTGGTGTGTAAAATTTTTTCCACATGGTGCGCACTAAAATGTGTGTGGAAAATTCAATTTTCCGCCCGCTCGTAGAAAAAACACTTTACCTGACGCATATGTCATATGTCACAAATCAATCTGATAATTGACGTCTTTACTGACGGTTGGCGATGAAATATATTATATAAAATGAGATTTTAGTAATACATATACCTACAGTGTGTCGCATTTAAAATGAAGGCACTGCCATATTTTCGCTGTTTGAAGAATTACAGATTTGGATTTTTGTAGAGTCATACAAATTGATGGGCCACATTTCTTGAAATAGTCAAGTAATATCTAAACTCCAAGCTCAACCTACTACGATTTCACAAACAGGACCGCTTTACGATATTTTGCTTTGCGTTAGAGAAATCGAAAAATTATTGAAGAAAGTTGTTCAGAATATTATGGTATTCCACATACCAAATTTCATCACAAAATTCGCATTTATAATGTTTTTCAACATTCATGCAAAAAACAACACTTTTTTGAAACACATTTAATGGAAAAAGTGGTTCTTTTTTGCACTAGTGCAATAAAATTTTTATTGCACTCATCTGTCATTCTTGTGTCAGTTTTGGGATGATTTATGACAAACATGAACATTTGAATAAAATAAAAATCCAGAGCAAGTGTCTGATACAACAATAATATATGTATATCTTACTACTTAGTCTCAACGAATTACAATTATTGCAAAAATCTTTAATTATTAAAAATTTAAATGGTCAAGGCGAAAACCAGCTATGAGTACTGACAAGGTGGAGGCCATAAAGATACAATAAAGAAGAACGGTTTGAGTTTGATTAGGTTAGGTTAGGTTAGGTTCCCAGCATATTATATTCTAATTTTCCAGTTTTTGCATGAATGTAGAAAAAATATTGTATGCAATTCTTGAAAAACGTGTTTTTTGCACTCGACGTGTTGTCCAACTCGGCCTAAAGACCTCGTTGGACAATTTCACGTCGCGTGCAAAAAACACTCACTTTTTGCACTTGTTGCATAAATAACTATTAATTTTTTGGTCCAAGTATACAAAATTATTTGATAATTATTCTGCCGCGGAAATTAAAATCTTGACATAGTGTCATGTATATTCAAATATTTTAGTAGAGTAAACAGCACTTTCAAAAGAAAATTTATCAAATTAAACAATATTTTGTAATAATTAACGTGAGTGGGCAATAAAATTTAAAAAAATAAAAATGCAAATTTTGTTATGAATTTCGGTATGTGAGGTTGAAATAATATACTAAGCAACTTTTTCGAATATTTTTTTTCGATATTTTTAATGCGAAGCAAAATACCGGAAAAGTGACCCCTTTCCTGAAGTTCAGATTTCATTTGATTAACTTAAAAGATGTGGCCCATCAACATGTACGACTCTGCAAAAATTCAAATCTGTAACCTTTCAAACATCGAAAATATGGGGGTGTCTTCATCTTAAAGCGACACACTCTATATGGGCACGATTTTAAACATTTTTCAGTGAAAAGAAGTAAAAGTCTATGAATTCGATTTTGAATGTATTAAGAAACTACGCTATCCAATTTCATGTAATATGAAAGAAGTGTGGTTTAGACCGGTCCTGGTCGCTTTACCTTGCAGCTGCTATTGACCAGAGCCAAAGCCCTTAGGATACAGATTATGAATTCGGTAAAAGTATAAAGTAAGAATTAAATTAAATGTAATTTTGTGTGTTCACATGGGGATATTCATGCAAGAAAGTTGGTAATTATTTTGTCAACGACCGACGTGACGTCTGAGTTACTGACACCTTGTATTTTATATATTTCTCATTTGGGTTGTGAGTAAAATTATTCGTTCCAGTAGTGTTTTTATGGTTACCTTCACGTCGTTTTTGTCAATAATAATGATAATAAGTAATAAAAATAATAATAATAAGAATAATAAAGAAGAAGAAGAAGAAGAAGAAGAAAAAATTAATATTGAACCAATGCCTTCCATTAAGTTGACACTAGGAGTTGACCATATCCAAAACTACTGGTACAAGAAGTTTGTAACTCTGCATGAAGCAATGGCAACATCATTTTCATACAATCTGTAACATCCAGTAGGTACACCACCATTTCTGATACTGTTTTCGATCCACTTGCTTCCTAAAACGGAAAAAACTCACAATCCTACGCAGTGTAGACCCATAACATGCCTTCCAACTTCCAACTAAATATAAGATTTTACGTCCTGCATTACTTACCGTATATATAAACATGCGGACCAAACTAACATCCTATTGGAAGAACAGAAAGGGTGCATACGAGATCACCAAAACTGCAAAGAACAACAACTTATCATTCATTCAGTAATACTAAAACAGGCGCTTAAGTTGTTAACTTTCTAGTTAAAGTTTTGCAAATCTACAAAGTATTTTCTATTCTCGTCACTTTTGTTTATTCATTGATGAAGCACTGGCAAACGAACCTTCATTCACAAACAAATAGCCAATACCTTGAAACTGATGAAAGTTTCTATCCGTAGGGGAATCTTCCAGGGCGACTCTCTTAGCCCACTTTGGTTTTTTTAGTGATGAGCACACTCTCCTCACTACTTAACAATCGGTTTTGCCATAATTTGAGCACAGATTTAAGATAACCACGCAATTAAAAATCAAATGAGATACATAAAGAGATCTTGGAAAAATTAGTATCTAGCACCTTGCATCCAAGATATAAGTTCTATCCAATAAAAAATACGAAGGAAATGCTTTTTCGATTAAAATACCACCATGAAGTGAAAAACTACACATACTTCATTTTTTTGTGTTTTTGAAGCCGTTCTGATGCCAGGAGTACTGCAGACTATTGACTTATTGTACTCTACTCCCACATTTAGTCCACCCATCCAGTTATCCCCGTACCTTCGAGTTGACGATATAGGTCTATTGCATGTGTGCCATATACTTCAGGTGGCAGATTGGCTTCTCCGAAGATTGCTTGTCTCCTCGAGTCCAGTGCCTCACAGTCAGATAAGATATGGGTTACGGTCTCGATCTTCATGCCACAAAGTCTGCAGCTGAGGTTATGTAACCCTATTTTATGCAGGTGATCTTTTACCGGGGTATAACCCGTTAGATAGCATTTAATAATTCCTAGCTTATTCCTAATACTATTCAGTAGTTCTTCGGTCCGCTTTACACATGCGTCACCTATGAAGGTTTTACTGTGTACATGCTTTGAAGTCGTTGTTGGTTTTGCACCCATTTTTGTATTTGCCCTCGGACTACCTTCTTTGTGGTCCCAAGAGCTGGTTCTGGTCCAATATATGCTGTTGCTGAACCTCTTCTCGCGAGCTCATCAGATTGGTAATTAAGTCCCATAAAATCTTCCTTCAGTGCATTCCAATTGGTTTTCACGTTCATAAGGGGATCTTGATCTTGGGAAAAATAGTATCTAGCACCTTGTATCCAATATACAGGGTGTCCCACGACGAGTGAAAACTGTCTGTATATGGCAAAATACTTATAGTAAAATTATGAAAATATCTATGTTTGGGTTTTCGGATACGATCTTTTCAACTAAAATATTTTCAAAGTTGGCCGACTTCCGGTTCTACCGGAAGTTGACTGTAACTTTGTTATTTTAAACGGAACACCCTGTATATTGATACATTTTTGAAATCTACGTAATATTTTAGTATACTTTTGTCTGAAAACTTTTTTCGAAAAATGCACACTTTTTGAGTTATTGATTTTTTTGTAGAAAATTTGACCGTTGAAGACCCGTATAAATTATTTTTTTACGAGGGGACCCTTGAAGATATGAAAATGGTTTCTCTTCGGTTGCCTTAAGCAAGGTCAAAAGTATTCGAATCTATGTTGAAAAATTTTTCATTTTATACAGGATGTGTATAAAAAGTGTTCAAAGTTGAACTTCATAAATATCAAATTTCTTCATTTTTTTAAATAGAACCACCCTGTTTTTTCTATTTCAATGCATTCAGGGGGAAAAAATAAATTTTGATACAAGCACTAAGAAATAAAAAAGTCTTTTGAACAATTTTGAACATTTACTTTAAAACATCAGACTATTTTACTTTGGCTTTTAATTTTCCATAAAATTTTGTAGCATATCTTATTATTCTCACAAATGGTTTAACTCGATTAAATTTTGCTTAAAATGAACCGAATAGCTTCAAATTGTTAAGTATTCTTTTAACAATGTTCGATTTCGATCGCGGTCAATCTGTATATCTTACTGCAAATAAAGCACATGTTCTTGTAAAAACTTTGTCATATTTATCATGTATAAAAAGTAAATTCACATAATAATTTTTATTATATTGCCATATACAGATAGTTTTCACTCGTCGTGGGACACCCTGTATAAGTAATATCCAATAAAAAATACGAAAAAAGTATTTTTTCCTTTGAAACACCACTATGAAGTCAAAAACTACACATACTTTCTTCTATATTGGTAGATCTGAGTATTCGATTATAATGTATGGTAATTAAGTCCCATAAAATCTCACTTCGGTGCATTCCAATTGGTTTCCACGTTCATGGTCTTCCGCTAATAATCCAAAAGTATAATTTGGAGATTCAATGAATATACAGTAGCTACTTACTAAGTTTACACTCACATTAACACAAATTAGGATAATGAGATCATTAGGAAAGTTATAAAATGGACAGTGTACCATCTCACAGTAGGGGTTATAAACTTCTGAATTTGAATTTCAACACCTTGGATAAATTTAATGACCGTAAGTAATATGTGTTAAACCTGCTGCACTTCTGATGCTCTGATCAGCTTTCGATATAACTTCCTGTAACAGGGTGAAATTTCCCAAAATAAAATAACATTGAGGGTTCTCTATTATAGTCTGATATTATCTATACAACAAGAATGACATGTAGGTACAGAGTAGAAAATATTTTTATTTCTATTTTTTCAGGCACTAATCATTTAAAAATTAAAGTTGGAATTCATTTTTCAATTTGTGAGTTAGATTTTTAAAATTTTGCTTACCTAATGGTTAATTTAACCAAAAGTCTCACTTTGTCGATTGCAGCAAACTTCAAAATTCAAAATTGTTAATGTTGATTTAAAAAACTTATATACCTACAAAGCCAGTTTGCGCAAAATTTTCAAAATTTTGAAACACAAATTTTTCTAGAAACAGTTCCTCCATATCAAATCTTTTATCGCGTTATGGGACACAAGGACAAGACACAAGTCCTATTTCGAGAGCTGTGAGATGTGCATGAAAACTCCAGACGAATTTATTCGAGAATTTAGGAAAATGCTATAAAGAGTGGTAGGGAGAAAGAGTATAATTTCATAGATAGATCAATAATAGTTAGTACACAAGTATGTAAAATATTGTAACGAACTCAGTGATTCAGAAGCCGGTCCTGTCGTGAACTAAATTTTGGCGAATGCGACCGTTCTAGAAGATTCCATAACAGAGTAATGTGATGGTTTATTCCCTGCTGTTTTGGATGTTCCGCAAAGGCAGAGGTGGTACATTCAAGAAGGTTCTAGAGTTGCGAAGGACTATACAATATAAGCGAGTTTTCAAGTGAGTCTATACAGTGAGTCGAAACAGTTTCAGTAATCAGTATGCAGTGACTGAACATATAGTGAATTATTTAATATAAATAGTTTCCTATCAGTATGTTAATGAATGGTTTCTCTTTAGTTCAGAAAGTGTCACCTTTGCGCACTAGTGTAGAAAATATCAAAAAAAGTAAACACAATTATCAAACAGTAACTTCTATATTGATAATAGCCAATTTAGGGGAACGCGTCACCCCGAATTATATACGGGCCACAGTTTTCGACGGTCTTCGGCTACCATATTGGCAGATAGTGAAGAAGATATTACCAGTATAAAAAGATTGAGAGGCTGCAAATCGACAGCATTAGCTGAAGAAAAATCGACGGAAATGCGGAAAAATGTGTAGCAAAATCACCGACAAAAAAGAACATGTATTATGGGGCTACTTCTTTCAACAACAATTTTGTCACAACTAGTACCTGACACGACGAAGAAGCTAGAAATTCACCAACTGTTCTTATTCAACCAAAAAAAAAATAATAGCATCAGCGATCAACTTGTAGAATGCCTCAAATTGCCAATTTATTATCAATATTAATTATAAGTAGTAGAATAGACTGTAGTTTCTCTTTATGCTTTAAAAAACTTTAATGAAGTTTCAATATGTCGTTTCTTTATTTCTACATGTTCCACATGCTCGTAGAAAAAATAGCGCTTCTAACTCGTACGAAAAAGTGGAACCCTCCGCACTAGTTAGTAAATATACTATTATGCAATGAGCACAAAATGAGACCCATTTTGCACGAGTATGAAATGCAATTCATACGAGTGCAAAATGGTCATTTTGTTGCGACTTGCATACTATACTTTTTCTACGACAACATATCGTTCACGTTTAGAAAACAACTACGAAATCGTTACCTACGAATGCCCGATTGCACCACCTTGGCTTAACAAGTAAGCCAGGCTTAAAAAATTAAGCTCGCTGCACCGTCATCAAAGCGAAGCTTACATGCACGAAATTTAAAGCCAAACTTTTTCCATAGCTTGTTTTTAAGCGGTAGATATGCGATTGCGCGTTCATTGTATTCTGACGTTTTGTGACGTTTCCAATTTGCTTGGACATTTCTAATAGTATAGCCTAATTTTTGAGTTGGTTTGGTGTTTACAAATAACAATGAATTTAGAAGAAAATCTTGATGAAGAACTAGAAATTTTAGATTTCCTTGAAAATGGTATTCCAAGGCACATTTATGTTCGAAAAGACCCGTTTCACAATTTAATTCTTTGAATTCCTATTCAATTTCTTTCCATGCTTCTTCCTTTTCCCTCCATGTTACAGCGTCTGTCTTTTTGCATTCAATAATTTCTTTTATTTTTTAACTAAGTTTAGGCAAAGCATTTTCTTTTTGGAAGTGAAATTTGCCGACCGAATTCTTTTTTCACCTTCCATAGCAGAAATTATTTAGATTAATCAAATGTTAACAAAATTAAGAAGTTGTCAGATAAAATACTGATATTGCCAATCAAAATTATGACAGTCTAGTAAAAAAAATGAACATAACTATGCCATTCTAGTAAAGACATACGATATTGTACGTAAGCGTGGCTTTACCAAGTGTAACATGGTACAATGGGAGATTGGAATTATTATTAAGCTGCACTTTGTTAAGCCTTGCATTTAAGCTAAACTGGTGCAATCGGGCATAAACCTTTCACAGAAAAGATCTGCTCACATTTCATCAATTTGTCGCTAGACGTCATGATTTGAATCGTGATTTTAGAGTGAACCCAAAACTAACACGAAATATTCCATTTCGCTTCGTTGCTTAGCAGCTTGCCTAGCATCCGATGCAAAAATGAAATTCTGTACAAAATGTGCTTGTTTATGATTGTAATTACGGTTATAAAATGAACATTTATCGAGGTTGTCGTAGAAAAAGTAAATTTTGCCACTAATTTCCATAGTAATAAATGAACATCTCAAATTTTACTCAAGTACTTTAAATTTCAATTCAAATAATCACATCCTATGTTCAAAATTGAAAAAAATATTGTTTGAAACACGTTGGTAAACAACACTATTTTCCATAATTCGCGTTATTTTGCGCAACTGGCTTTGCTAATTACGAAAAATTCTGCTTTCCTCAACTGGCTGCACAAATAACTAATCTACATTTCACACGTAGAAAACATACAGTATAAGGTGTGAGTGATATCTAAAAAGGATCTTTCAAGATAGGTATTTTCTGTGGCTAGAATCACCCGTGACCTTTGGAATAAAAATGCTGTGCCACACTTAATATTAAAATAATTCTCACACCAGCGCATTCACCAAATTTTCAAAAAGCTGATATCTTCGGCACATAATGATTTCAAAAATTCTTAAAATACAGTAAATCACCATTTTATTTGTTTTTACTCAACACACGAGCACATCCATATATTCTGTACCGCCTATTTCTTGGAATAAATCATTTTATAATTCGGAAACCTGGTAGCAAGCGATAAAGCTGCCTTGAATCCACCGATCTATTCGAAAATACGATGCCGTGTTGTGTAGATATGCATTTCGGGTTTTATAAGCCGTTTTACCTTGAGAGAGAGTGTGTGTGAACCGATATATGACCGAAAATGATGATATACTGTAATAAATTTGACATTCTCCCACATAAAATAGATTAGATTTGCGTGAAATAGATATTCTGTCGCTAAATTTATTAAAACGATTTTGAAATACTTTGTGGGTATAAAAATAATCGGTGGAGTAAAGAGGTTTAGTAAAAAGTTGACAGGCTGTTCAAATCAGAGTAGATATCAACACTTTGAGTCACGCTATAAGTCACCGGCAACATTTTTGTAGATGTCAATAAAATTGTAATGGTACAAGGCCAAATTAAAACCACTAAAAAACAATTCAAAAAAATAGGTACCTTATATTGTCAAGAGAATCGTTAGTACCCACCCAATGTCAAGACGACCACGACAGTGCATCTGCATCCGCCTCCTGTGATCATGCTAACCGCGGCTTGCCTGGACCAAGCAGGTGGCCGCTTTTTAACGTCCTTTGTTAACCCACTCTTACTTTCTATGGATTATACAAGGTGATGTCAGCGACACGGAGTTATTGTTTATTTTGGCTCGTGTGTAGTGAATCAATATTAGGACAGAAACGAAAAACAAATTTACATAACGAAAAGTAAAATAATACTTTCCTCATTTTGACTAGAGGTTGTTTTAAAAAAATGTCTATAGCAAAGTATTTTTGAGAACAACTACTAAGATAGGAGAAGAGACAAAACAACTTAGAATGGAAATCAACGAGGATAAAACAAAGTTAGTAAGTAGTAGTTATTTATGTACCAAGGGTATAAAAAGATGTTTATGCCATGAGGGCGACGTCTTTGTAAGTCGCACGAGGGTATACACATCTTTTTATGCCCTTGGTACATACAAATTTTAATGTCATGCTAGTTCGTTAATTCGTTATTGCAATCCAATCTCAATACAAATCAGTATTTAACACTTTCGTTGCTAGGTGAATGTTGACAAACGTAAATGTCATAAAATCACAATAATTTTTACGTGTGTCAAAGTTAGAAATCAAAATGAACGAAAATTTCAAAATTCTTTACGAATTTATCGAAAAAGCAAAGAAATCAACTGAAAATCTGTTGCCAAAAAAGTCTAAAGAAGCGCTTACGACATGGAATACGGAAAATGGATGCAAACAAACTACGTAGAAGATAATGAAAAATTATTTCTGTTGTACTTTACACCCGTGCGGACATAATGTTCACTTTAATGCCCGCACGGGCATAAAGTGGGACATTAGATAGTTGGTAACTAAGAAATAAAAACACAATAATGAACTAGTATGACATAAAAAAACTTAAAATACCGGAGGGAACTTAAAAACGCAATGGCATTCATTTGAAAATGTAACAACATTCAACTACTTAGGAGTGACGATGGGACAAACAGAAAAAGAGCGGGTGCAAGAAAGAATGCTCAATGGAATCAAGCTTACTGCAAAAATAGAAAACTTCTAAAAGTAAATCCACTAAAATAAAAATATGCAAAACACTAATAAGACCAGTGATCGCGTATGGCATAGCAACAAAGGTAATAAACAAAAAAGAAGCAGAAGACTGAAAATCATAAAAAGAAAGATTCTTAGAACGTTACTGGGCCCGAACATAACAAGAACTGGGAAAAGGAGACTCAAAACTAACAAAGAAAAATAGAGAGCGAGTTGAGCAATGAGACAATCGTGGAATATATAAAAGCACAACTCCTAAAAAGGGCAGGATATATTATAAGACGAAAGCCTAATAAGTAGAATAACAAAAGAAAAAGGGGAAGACCCAGAAAAAGGGGAAGACCCAGAGAAAGTTGGAGGAATCAGATAGAAGAGGATATACCATAAGTATGGGAATCAAAAAGTGGAGAGAAAAATGCAGAAATAGAGCAGAATGAAAGAAAATAACTCCTGAAGCTAGAACACACAAGAAGTTGTAACAATAGGGAGTGAAAAGGGAGTAATCTACCCTGATAAATTGATTTTAAAGCGCGTTAGCGTTAGTCACAATCTATTAGATTTAAAGGCTTGATGATGATGAAATACTACCAAATTTGCGAAATTATGATTTAAATATAAGTAATTGAAAATTTGTCTTGAAATAAAATTGACGGAATTCATCCCTAAGCCACTCCGATACTGGTTTTTTCTTGAACCTTCGCGTGACCAATTTTTTTTGTCTATTTCAACTAATGTAAGTTGATTTAATAATGGCAGGGATTTTTTTTACTAGAGGGAAAAAAACACCGATAATATGTTAGTATACACGTAATGATAGGTTATCCGAAACATTTTGTAACATTAATTTGTCAAGTGGACATTTACTTAAATGGGGTTGGAAAGATAATAAAATACCATGGAATTTTTGATTTAAATTTGTCTGTTATTAGGCTCATTATAAAATAGTTGACCAGAATTCATATTTATATAAAACGGATAACAAAAAGTTATTTTTCAATTGATTTCTCATTAAATTTGGAAGTCACCATAAATAATACCTAGCCTTGAAGTTAAAGTTTGTTAACCATCTTTGTTTGTATTTTTTGCATAATATGACACTTGGATTTTGTGTACACCAATTTGATAGGGTATTTAAATCAGATATCAAAATCAAAGCATTATCAGTACCATTAACTACCTTAAAACATATGAGGTCGTCAGCAAATAGCAAAGCTTTGCTACCCTGCAAGCAATACGTTATATCACTGATAAATAAATGGAATAATAATGGTCCCAGATAAGACCCTTGCGGAACTCCAGAAGTTACTGGAAAAGTATAAGAATAGTAATGATTGTCTCTGACCATTTGCAATAGATAGATAGCTTCTTAACCATTGTAAAGCAAGACCATCATCAACACCATACCTACTAACAAAGTTTATGTAGCAACTGTTCATGATTTTTATCCTGTCGAAAGCTTTGGAAAAATCAGTGTACACAGTATTAACCTGCAAACCCATCTCCAAAGCATCTGGATGTCTTCACTAACAGTGAGAGCTCCTACGAGAATAAACACTTATTAGCATGCAACCTCTTTCGAAATTGCAAATTATGATATAGCCCGCATGTGCTCTTTATAGGAAGGATTGGGATCCAAATACCATTACCAGACTTGAAAAGAATGCCATTCAATGGTACACAGACGGCTCAAAAGCATAGGAGGAACTGGGATAGGAGTGTTCGGGCCAGGAACTAAACACTACGAAAGTTTGGGAAAAACCCCAAGTATCCTTCAAGTGGAAATCCACGCCATAAGAAAGTGCGCCCAGTTTAATGTTGATGAAGGATACAGAAGACAAAATGACAGATAGTCAAGCAGCCACTAAAGCACTGAGATCTTGTGTAATCAGTTCCAAAATGGTGTAGGAATGCCTGAACAAACTCAATGAACTAGACGAGAGCAATAAAGTTACCTTACACACTGGAATAGAAGGAAATTAAATAGCAGATGAACTAGCAAAGAGGCGGAATGAAATATATCTTTCTGGGGACCTGAACCCTTTTGAGGAATCAGCCCCAATGTAATATTGGAATAGGTAAAGCCGAGGGCAAGAGACGATCTGACCATTGGAAAGATTTAGTTATAGGGCCTATACAATCAAAGATTCTTCTGGGTAACTACAACCTGTTGAGATCAGATGAATGCATAAGTCAAAGTAAAACTGCAATAAGAGTTTTAACAGGGATCCTAACGGAACATTGTCGCCTGAATGGGCACCTGAAAAAGCTCAAAATAGTGGAGGAAGAAGAATGCAGATATTGTGGCATGGAAGAAGAAACATCTATCTACATACTCTCCAACTGCACAGCACTCCAGAATCCTAGAACACAGTACCTGGGAGATTACTAGATAGAAGAGGAACATTTAAATACCTAAGTTGAAGCCTGCAGATATCCTAAAATTCCTCCGGGAATAAAGGAGCTACTAGTTTCTAAGACTCTCCTATGGGGACACAATAGATCTTCTAGGTCTCAGTGAATGTGACCCAAAAAATACATACCTACATACATGCACACTTTATATAAGTAAGTATGTACTGTAGGAGCTCTCACTGTTGGTGAATAGACACCCAGAAAAAATGTGAGCAAACCCATTTTTGAAGACTTTTCAAACTGAGTAGTAATCGATAATTTTCAAGTGTCTTAGAAAATTAAATCACCCCTCGCAAACTACACACGTAAATAAAACTTATCTTAACCCCAATTTGAAACCAAAAGTAAAAAATTATGCATGCATTCAACAGAACGAAAAAGGGGCGCGGTTGCCATGCCAACCTTCTCATAGACGTCCGGTAAACACCCTTCCCATTCATTGGACACTAGCATACATAACAAAGGGCATGGGACCGACCCTGTATGTATTACGGTAGGTCGTGGAAGGGCATAAAACAATTGTTTAGGCGGTACATAGTGGCAGCCATTATTTTTAACGATTACATTTGAATGAATTGACACACTTTCAAAAGGTTGATTCTAAAAAAGGGTTAGGGCAGTTTTTATCTAGTACCCTTCATGGATTTTTTTTTCAGTTGTAGGATCAGTTTTTTATGTTTGGGTTTGGGGTTATGTGTGTAGTGAGTTCGTATGGGGTAAATATTTTTTTTTTCGTAGTACCTAGTTTTTGTGATTGCTGTATTTAAATATCTGATTACCTATTGGTTTGCTCTTGTGTTCGCTTCTGACTTTTTATTTGTGATTGAATTTATTTGAAATAAATCAGAGTAAATCAGTTAAATTCTGATAAATTCAAGAGGGTCTACCTACTTCAAACCTTTTGAGAATTGTTAAGAAAATTGTCGATATACCTAAGCAATAAATAGAAAATTATTAAACAAATTGAATATATTGGAGAAATATTTAATTAATTTTATCTAAAATGAGCTGAGAGGTTTTTTGGATGCTGATTTACTATTTCTGCCTCGGAAAAATGAATTAAAATAATAATTTTGATGAAACTTATGGTCTTCATCTTAAAAAATTATGATCCTACAGGAAAAATTTCAGCTAGGACCTAATTGATTTTTCACATTGCACAGGTAGTTAGCAGTTGTCAACTGCCAAAATTAGAAACTGTGCATATAATTTCAAATAAATAAATATGACTAAATAATTATTTAATATTACATGATTGCAATAATAGTGGTTTTATATAAACAAAGTATTTAAAAATTTTGCACATAATGTACAGTAAGACAATTTATGGAATATTTTATATGTTAATAAAAAGAAAATCAGATCTGAAGAAAATTATAGGTACTTATTGAAAATAAATACCTAAATAAAAAATGCCTAAAATAAAAATATTTTTCAAATTAATAATCAAAAGAATGCTTTAATTCAAGTTCAGCTAGTTGACAGTTTTACATTGACGTAATGCGAAAAAGAGGTCATTTTTTACTTATAACCTTTTTAACAAATGATATCTAGATTTGAGAACAATGGAAAATTACGACAACTTACGACAATAAAAAAAAACTGTTCAAAATATTTCAGTTTAAAAAACGCCAGTTTATGAACAATGTAAATAATTTAAAATGTCATAATTTGTTTGAAACGTATCATAGAAAAATAAAAGGTGATTATTAGAAAAAACAGCTGCTAAAAATTGAAAGCTCACCTAATGGCTTCAAAAATCAAAACTTTCTCCACAACGGAAATTTTTTTAAAAACAATCAATTTTGCCAGTTTTCAAAACTTTTCCCATTAGGTACCTAAGTGTTTAATAGGGCGTGAACTTATTGAGGATATATATGTTCCACTTTTTACAATGGTATTTTTTTAACACTCCATGCCAACTGACAATCATTTTTTTGAACTAAAAACAAAAATAGCAAAATATAATTGATCGCCAACCGTTAGTAAAGCCGTCAATCATCATTTTGCCGCATTTATAAAGTAGTTTTTTTATTGGTGAACCCTTTTACCTTTTTAAAGCACACCCCAGCATGTTTAAAACGAACTTTAAAACACGCGCGTTTTTGAAAGTTACCATGGCAACATCAACATCTCGAGAAATTAAGTGGAATGTCTAATGGTCTAAATGTATAAATGACAACTTTTTTAATTATTGATCTGACAGGAGTAGGTACTTTGTAACGTCAAAACCTTTATTTAAACAATATTTAACAATTTCAATTTTATAAATGAGAATGGAAAGTGCAGCTGATATTGTTTGAGATATTAATATTTCGATATTTCAAATCGGAGAAAATGGTATTTAATTTGATACTATTAACATTTCCATGACAACGCAAGGTAAACTAATGTCATCACGAATTCAACCATTTTACATTGTCAGTAATTTCCATTTCTTTTCCTTGCAGTAATAGATACCAGTATTTATGATTTCAAAGTGCACCAATAAAAAAAATAGCGTAAAGTATTCGTGGATAACTGGTCTCTAAAACACTTGCTCTAATTCGAGCACTCCGGCTTCGCCGTCGTGCTCGAAAAATCGCGCGTGTCTTATAGACCTTAATATCCACTTATACTTTAATATACTATTGACATAATCGAAAATCATCTGTCAGTATCACGCTTCTCGCTATTACGGCTTGATTATAGTTTTCTTGTGATTTATTCATAACAAGTTATCGCTGGAACTCCTTTGATTTTAGGAATTAACTTTTATAAAGCTTCAGGCGTGTACCTATATACGTTCAATTTCAATATATCCAATAATAAGTAGATTTGTTCTATATACTTACGTTGACATAATAAAATGCAATGAAGTCTGGTATTCGCCTCGCTCGCTCATCTCATAATTTCAGATTCGTCCGATAAAGAATCACCTCACTGCCTTGGTACACAAATAACTATTATTTGTCCATAATTTTTTTGGCTCTATATGTATATATGGGTCTAAAATTGTTAGTAATTTATGCCTACTCAATGTACTTCATTTTTTGTACCCTAACTGTTTTATTAAAGCTGCAATAGTCCACTTTTGAAATCCATTCAGTAAAATGCCGTATCTCCCATTACATCAATTGTACAAAAAACAAAAAAAGAATTTGAATAAATTGTCATTTCTATTGTCATCTCAACTAGCTTCTAATGAGCTTATATGTTTTTTTGAAGCAAAAGCAAATTTTTCGTAAGTTTTCCATATCTAAAATATTAAGAACTGGCAATTTTTTTAATAATTAGGTTCATTTTGGTAGGTATGTTTTTGCCCTGCCACCCCCTTCTAAGGTACTTACTCCTAAAGTTGTTTTATCGGATTTGATTAACCCTCCCCTCCTTAACAAAATTCAATCTAATCTATTAAGTGGTTGCGAATTAATTAGCACTCAATTTACCTTTTTGACTGCATTAAAAATAATATCAATGAATTAAAATAATTATGTGAATCTCAAGGTTGTAGTTTATAGCTAATACATTTTTTATGAAATGAATTCAATTTAATTGATCTTTGAAATACCAAGTTGACCAAATAAAATAAAATATCAACGGAAATTTCTTATTGGTGATTTCATTTTTAATTTTGAAAATAATTATCACGATTTTTCCTTCAATTTTTCTAATTTTAATAAGACTGGCTTTGAATCAAGAATTTTTTTGCAAAAATAGTACCTACCTAATACCATTAGGCAGTTTGTACCAATCCGGCTGCAGAGCTAATTAAAATGACCACTTTTTGCGAATACCATTACTTTCATTTTATCTATATTGATCACAAGTTTATTACCAAAGCAATTACTCAAATAGAGTCGCTAATCATCTGCATAATGAAGCATTAATATGTCATTGCTGTAATCAATAGTAATTCCATTGAACGAAAAAAAATTTCAATATCACATGTAAAAATAGAAAAAATTGGGGGGCTAAGTGATTCTCCCTGCAAGACACTTTCCGAGTTGTATTTTTTACTGTGTAAGTTTTGCTGCTTGATTGAGAATATACAAATCGCGAAAAGTCATATGATTTACATAAGTAGGTACGACAAGGAAAATAAGAGAAAAGCTATTTGAACACTCAGCGATGAGTGTGTGTTCAGTAACCACTGTTGCCAAATGTACCTACTAATCAGTAAAATTTATTCCCAATTTTTGTCGGCAACAATTTTGTATACCAATAATTGTTAAATCGAAAGCAGTGTATAGATTTTATTTATTGCATATTGTAATTTGTCCAAAGTTTTTTTTTTGAAATACATTATTTTATTCTCGATTTTCTGCCACTAAATACGGCGTTATCCCACGTTAAAAGTCAAACCAAAATATCAGATTGGTACCCGGAACTGAACACAAGCCCAACGCTGACTGCGCACAATTATTTTTCTTTCTCTCTCAAGTAGTTTTTCGCATATTTCCCTTGTCATATTTGACATACGTAAATCGTATGTCTCGAATAGACTTTTCGCAATCTGTATCTGTTTTAAGCTAAACCCGAATTCATGAAGTTTCAACCATGATTCATACTGTCAAATGCACTTTTGAAATCTACAAATACAGTAAACACTATGCTGTAGTCAAATAATTATTCACAAGATCGAGATTAAAATGGAAATATTATCTAAATAGCCTCTATTTTTTCGAAAGCTATATTATGTTTCTGGAAGGGTGCGGGATTATGTTCACACCAACTGGACAGACGATTCAATAAAATAAGTGTCCAAACATTTTTTACTCTAACTCTAAAATTGAGGAATGGTTTTTTGAAAATTGGGTAATCTTTTTGGACCTACAGTTAGTTCATCCGAGGTATACAGGATATCTGTAAAGTCATCATAGAATCAGGGACGTCATCGCTATGAAGGGGGGATCAAACTTAGCTCAAATGAAAAAGCTTTTTATTTAAAATTCAAAAGTGTACCACAGTGGGGGTAATCAATTGGACTTTTTTCTTTGCGATGACGTTCGTGCTTCTATGATGACGTCTCAGATACCCTGTATAACTCGGATGAAATTACTGTAGGTCCCAAAAAGATTACCCAATTTTCAAACTAACCTTTTCATTAATTCCTAAGTTACACTAAAAAAAACTTGTGACACCCTGTATATCACTATTACTGTATCCTGTACTTAATTCATCATATTTAATGAAAAGCTCCTGGTGAAGAAAAAGAAACTTTTCTAGTTTTTTATCAATTTTATTATTAATGCAAATTTAAGTACATTTAAAATTTGAATCATCAACATAAAACTTTTGTATCAATCTTTTTACTTTAAATTTCAGAGATTTTACCTTCGGGATAAGTCTATTAATAATCCATAAACAATGAAATTCAATTTTCTCAAAACGTCCCACATCATTCAATCATCCCCATTGTCCAGCACTACATTCGTTATGCTCACATATACTTTTCCATTAAAACTCATTACGTTACCATGTTACACAATACGTATTATGTTTTTGTGTGTGTGTCCGCTGAATTCGAAAGGTAGAAGATGGACGACCGATTGAAATGCTTTTCCTTTATAGTTACCATATTACATATTCCTGTTTGTTGAAGGATTACATTGTTTGTAGAAGTGTCTACGGATGTCCGGCTCAAAGCTTCGCGCTTCCCTTCTGTTAACAGCGGGAACAGGGCCGTATTTATATTCAATCAGTTTGATAAATAAATTCAACAAAATTTCTATAGTTTCTTTCGTTGTTCAAAGTAAACTATTTTGATAACTAAGGTCAGTAAGGGTACAGCAGACAATCTGGAAAATTTTGTCATACTACTTGTGGAAATTTACGTCGTTAACAAAAAGATTATAATAATAATAAGGTATAGTACATGCAATAGCCATCTGTGTGCGTCATTGTTGGTGACGTATATCCGGGTTTTTGGTATGTCGTTTATTTTATTTGATTTTTTGACATGTAGCTAACTTTAAATTTGATAAATAAAATTATCAGGATAGTATTTAGTCAAATTTGAAAAGGCTATGGGATTAATAATAACCAGCTTCTTTTTCTAACTAAAAATACTTGAGAACTTTCAAAATGCTGATGTTTTTCCGTGTATCTAGGCATATTTTTCTATTATTGAAATAAATATAACAATAAGATTACTATTCACTTTCCATAAATTATTGATCGTAAACAACAAAGTACAGACCTAACAAGAACTGTTAGTGAGAAATTAGAAAAAAAACGAAAGCCGCCACAAAAGGTACGTCTGCATCCTATTTCGTGCGATGTAATTTCTTCTTATTTATAGGTTGCGCTTGCGGGTAATCTTAACATCGACTAATCACATTTTTCAAGTCAAAGATTATGGTTAACGTTTGTAATATGTTTAAAAAACGGTTCATTATTGTGATATTTTGATTAGGATTAATCACAGACCTGCCTTGTGTTAGAAGGACATTACAATCGATGACGCACACCAAAAAGGTTGTATGAACTCTAACAATGGTTGATAATAAGTTCTTGTCGAAACATTTTGACAATTTTTTTCTATAATGCATTCTGTTTTCAATTAAAATGATAGGTAGTTTGAATTTTGATTAGAATTTCACAATACGGCACTGTATTTCGTAAAACACGCAAGTTAAAATATTTTAAAGAATGATGAATAAAAGATCCGATAAATCCAATGGTTTTATAACAGGAATTATACACGCACGCATTGACTGAGTTGGTAGATGAAGCCAGTGTTATAACAGTCGATGACATGCTAGAAGCTTGCTTTGATCAAACATAATAATAATAATAATTATTATTATTGTATCAGCTAAGTCAATTCAAAAGTGTTACGTTACCTTTCTATTTATTATAGATTAAAACGTTTCCAATTTTTGGTGACACTCCATGACCAATTATCAGTTAAAACCATCATTAACAATGCAAAAAATACTGGACAAAACAAGACGTATTTGTGGGTAATAATTATTCAGTTTAGGAATTTCTTGGATCAATGCACTATGTTATGAATTCAGATTTAAACACTAGTTTTTAAAGTGACATTTTGCAATTGTTTTATAGATGCGGTTTTAGAGACGGAAATAGAAGAATAAGTAGTATATTATACACCAAGGTGGTGAATACTATTTTTATCGACCAAGCACCAAAATTATTTCGCGAGTGGCTTTGCCGCTAGCAAAATAAGGTGGAAGGTTTTTAAATGTCTTCACCACCATGGTGTATAGGTATACAATTTTTGCCACTACTAGCCAAATTTGAGAAAAACAATTAAAAAAGCGTTTACCCCGTCGTCTGACTGACAAGTACACTGTCAGTTTTCGATATATTATGTCAGTCATTTTTGATTGAGCGCGAATTTTAAACTAATGCCATTTTTATTTAAATAATTTTTTCTCCGATCGTGAGAAAAGTTACACTATTTTGACCTGTTTTCCATGCGCAAAGCTCAACATTCCTGAATAGTGGGCAGTTGCTAAGCAATTAGAAAATAACAGTGCGGTAATATTCTTACCACACTGCTGTAGCGTGCGGTAATGTTACAAATGGATTATTACAATAAAATGTAACAAAGTATGGCTTTAATTTTTATATTGGAAAAGTTGTTATGGAAGAAATAAAAGAAACTAATTTATAACGATATTCTTGAACACACATTTATTGTTGTTAATATTTACATTTATTGTACAATTTGTAAATTGTACTGGAGGGCAACGAGAATTCATATATGTTGAAGCTACATGGCTGATTGTTTGGTTTATCTCGTTTATCTTCTATATTTCAATATGAACATGGAGAAATCTATCTAAACTTACTTGATTACATCTTGAACGGAATATTTTTCAATTAATTTTTCAAATGTCAATTAACGATCGAAGAAAAAATAGATGTATAATTCGTGGGAAAAGCATATTCCCAAACTCCTGTGTAATCATCACAGTCGTTTGGGAATATGATACTTTTCCCACTAATTATACAATATACTATTATATTAACAGGTAATTTAAAGCAGCAAATATGTTACAGAAAATCTTCTGGCTATACAAAATTATGTTGCACACGTTTTTATTGAACTACAATCACTGAATTTTCAAAATATTTGAATTTGTCCACTATTAACCAAATTATTAACCACTAATAGAGAAATTCAGCTTCTCAGGTAGCTGTAGATAAGTAGCAATAATTGCCAACTTCACAGCTAGTAGTGGAAAACTTAATTTATTATTATTCTACTTTTTGTTTATAAATTGTTTGAATAATTCATTTTTGATTGCCCGATTCATTGGGCAGCTGCCTAACTATTTTCTATATAAATTAATAAAGAAATTATGATAGCCTAGCACTACTTCCCAACACATTGCTGCTTTGACTTTATTCGGCGTCTGATAAAAAAATGAGTTAATAACTTTTTTAATGCGACAGTCATTAAAACTGCATAAAGACTTTAACCATGGACGTACATATCCTTTTTTTTAAGTATTTAAAATAAAATTGGACAAAATGTACTTAGATGGTTAACTAGGAACACAGCTCTAGCTTTTTATAAAATATAACAATTTCCAACTACAAACTTGCATCTATTATAGTAATTTTTCATTTATTGCTTTTAATAATTTGTTGTTGGTGCTGATAATTCTGAACACCCTGTAAAAATATGTTTAGTACTCAATCGTGGAATACATTCAACGAATATTCGACTATTGAGTTGTAAGAGGAAATTTGCTAGAATTTATTATATCAATGAGTTATTAATTTTTTTCGAAATGTTCACATTTTTAAAAAAGTCAGCATAACTCGGAACCCTCTGTATTTAGGTATAGAGAACCATTATGAAACAGTACTTCATTTTTTGGATGCAATCAGAAAATGCAATCAAATATAGGGTGTTCCATAAGAAAAAATATAACTTTGATACACCACACTTTATTGGGACAT
The DNA here is from genome assembly GCA_963978555.1 of Galerucella nymphaeae. Lineage (NCBI taxonomy): Eukaryota > Metazoa > Arthropoda > Insecta > Coleoptera > Chrysomelidae > Galerucella > Galerucella nymphaeae. The sequence goes on from OZ021715.1 coordinate 7,826,352, forward strand.
CCTGTAGGTATATTTCAAAATAATTTTAAAATGTAGCCTATATGGATGTACAAACTACTAAGGTGACAAACATTTCAAATTTTTTACCGTTTCGCCATAAACCTCCGTCCCGTTAGTCGTGATTCACCCTGTATAGTAATTTTATGTCTAGTTAATAGTATATTATACACCAAGGTGGTGAAGACTATTATTATCCACCGAGCACCAATAATAAGGTGTGAGGCTAATAAATGTCTTCATCACTGTGGTGTATATATACATTGTTTTCCTCTACCTACTAGTCAAATTGAGACAAAAATTAATAGTTATTTACTTGAAAATTTCTGAACATCCAATTTAATAAATCATACCGAAAGCTCTATTTTTGGAACAGCTACAGAAAAAAATAATTGACATTATACACTATATTTCAATGCTTAAATATTACAGCGGTGGCATTGCGTTCACAACACAACACCTTGAATGTAAGAGCTATACGTATACACCACAGTATTCACAAACGCAGCACGAGAAGCGCTTACCAGTTCGTCTGACTGACATCTACGCTGTCTGTTTTCGCTCAATATATTATGAACGTTCTCCTTATATGTCATCAATCATTTTTAGTTGAGTTCGAATTTTCGGAAAACGATCATCATAAAGAGTATCTACCTAAGTTGGAACTATTTGGAAACACTTTTTTTTATTATTGGTTTTATGAATAAGAGCTAATCCAGTGATCATCACCATTGACAATATTGTATATGCTTCTGAGTTCCCTGTATCAAGCCGTCTATATTACGCTCTGCTCTTCCTTCAACAGATGTAATATCCAACTAGGGACTAGATAATTCTTCGTGGAGTAAGTATATAATTATTGAATTTCGGAAAGATCAATGATGCTTCAATTTCACGATACGATCTTCTTGGCTCAGCTCACGTTCTTACAAAATCGACGTTTTCCTGGGTGACTGCTGTTATTGGTGGACCTGATTTTGAATTGTCGCTAAAATACCAACAAGAACGAAAAAAAGACATACCAACTCGACAAAGAATCTTCGAAAATTTTAAAAAACTATCCAGCGAAAATGTTTTCCTTTTCAACTTTGAAACTTCAGTTTGGGTACAGCTTTAAACAAAGTGGTCTGAAACTTTGGTGCTTCACCTAATCTAACTTAACCTATATCAAAATTTTAAAAAAGATCACAGAAATGTGTGTATGTACGTTCCACCATAAATGTCGAACTATTAAAATCATCCTAAAGTTAAATTTTTCTATCGACATAAAAACCTTGTGACAATAAAAACAAAAATAATCGATTCTCCATTATTATCATATTTTCAAGTTTAACACCCCATTTAAATAAAAACAGTATAAGCCCGTTAATATTTCCTCTAGCTACGTTCTTGTCACCAAATAATAAATTCCTCACAAAAAAGACACTGACATGCATTTCTTCAATATCCTGTTAAGGTGTATAATGATAAAACGAACGATGAAACTCTATTCATTAATTTTTTATGCAGAAGTTCCACTCATCGCATAAGGAAATAGGAATATAAAAAAGTTAACATCGAACATCTGTTACCTGTGTAGAGGACACAACCAACCCTTCATCGGGCTTACCTTTTTATAATATTTTTTTTTGTTTGGTTCTAATTTGAATGGTAGAAAAAGTTTGGGTTTATATAAGAAGGCGACACACTAACCTAGTTTTCTATGAAATAATAAACATTCTTATTTCGAAAGAAAAAGTGTTAATGGAAATTATAACTTACTTAAATTATTAGCTTCTTGTTCGTAGTTTATTTGCCTGCCAATCCTGTAAAGAAATTATGATTATTAATTTTGTCTTGGTAATGAATTTATTTTTAAGAACTGATGTCACTAAGAGCGCTTTCAGACAAGACACTTTGTGGCCAGCTACTAGTGTCTGAAAAGAGTTGCGCTGCTAAAAATACATTAATATAAATAGACGCATTCACACGAGACACAGATAAGGAATATATTTTTATAAATGTATTTTTAGCCGTGCGATTCTTTTCAGACACAGTAGCCGACCACAAAGTGTCTCGTATCAAAGTGCTCTTAACCTATATTGCTGCGAAGTTAACTTTTTGCTTTATTCAATTGAATACCTGTTCTATTCAGTACATTCATATTACTCGGACATTGTTAATAAACGAGATAATTTTATGAAGGCCGAACAACTGGCTTGAAAAATTTATCATAAAACTATGAGGCATTTGTTAATGTCTGTGGAATAATTATTTGATATAAAAGTTTATAGCTCAACAACATTTATTTATAAAAGTACCTACGTAGCATTAGATTTGTAACTAGAAGATTATTTCATATAATTTTCATTGCTATGACCAGTAATTTTTCAACAATTGTTGCTTATCTGTACCTCTTTTTGCCAATTCACCAAAAATACATTAAACACTACCTATTTCTCATCTGTGTAACGTGTGAATGCGTCTATTTATACATATAAGAGCGCTTCCAGACGAGACACTTTGTGGCCTGCTAGTAGTGTCTGAAAAGAATTGCGCGGCTACGTGGTGTTTAATGTATTTTTAACTGCGCGATTTTTTTCAGACACTAGCAGTAGCCGTCCAGAAAGTGTCTCGTCTGAAAGCGCTCTAATAGAATGCAATATTACGTTGAAAATCCTTTGAAAGAATTGAAAAGTTTTTACCAAATTATTTTGGCGACAGTTGAAATTCTCACAGCTGTTAACCTTTGGCTTTGGAATTCATTTATTTTCGAAATATATACATCCTAGTCAAAAACAAACAAAAAAAAAAAAAAAAAAGAAATATATACAGTATACATACGTAGACATAGAAAAGTTAATAATATACAGGGTAGTTATTCCATTGAAAATAACAAAGTTATTGTCCACTTCCGGTATAACCAAAAGTGACATGTCTGTCAAAATATTTTTTCTCCGATTGGCAGCAAATATTAATTTTGCTGACTGATATCAATCAGCAAAATATTACTTTTCCTGCCTAGGCAGCAAAGTGGTTACTTTGCTGCCTAGGCACGAAAGTGATTACTTTGCTGCCTGTGATTATACATTTCGATAGCAACCAACTAAAATAAAGAGATTGTGGGAATTGTAATGTAATAATTTGCAAATACAATATCCTCATGAACAATCGGAGAAAAAATTATATGTACAACTTGGCAGCAAAGTAGATTGACTGCCTAGTTAAACAAATAACTATTCCATGAATATGTCATATAGATTATTCAATTTAACTAGTTAATTAGTAAATTTTACATATAAGAATGATTTTTAACCCTGGAAAGGGCTGATTTGTTAAAAACCTGTGAATGCTGTACCTGATCAAAATTCCATTTCATCAGAATCTGAGGATCTTCAACATTAATTATTATACAGGGTCCAGCAAACCTTTGTCGTAGCTTCATAACTCTTATTGTATATAATTTACATATTTATTTAAAGGATATATGGAAAGAGTTACAAAATTATTTTCATGTATACAGGGTGGTACATTAGTAAATTGGACAAATGACGTAATTTTGTTTCAAATGTGATGTTATACTTTTTTTTTACATTTTAGGAACCGAAATAGTTAGTATACTGTATACTACCAATTTTTTTTAACTCCCAACCATCTCGGAGAAAACCACCTTTATTCAAATTGGAACATTCCTTTTTAAAAAACTGCAGTTTCATAAAATTCAAAGCTAAAGCTTTAGAATTACCAATGTACAAAAACAAAGGACTGAAGATTTTCTTAGGCTCACTTTGAAAACTTTATACTGTACAGGATGGTCTTGAATGAATATTACATTCCAAAAACTTAAAACTTAAAGATAATTCAGTTTTTTTAAATGGGACAACCTTTGTAAATATGCATCAACGGATACTGAATTGTATCTCCTTCAACTTTGCTATTCACTCTCAGTATCTAATTTCCGTGGTTTAAAAGTTATTAGAAAAAAACCTGTTTTTGTTAAGAAAATCTAAGTAGATAATCGATCAATAGGCTTAATGAACAATGTTTTTGTTTTCAATATACCAATTTTACATGTTTTTAGTATTAATAAAAGGCCATTATTATCAAAATTTTAAGTTTTTAAGTTAAAAATTTTCCAGTTTTATTTCATAAGAGATGCTCGAAATGTCTGCAAATAGTTTTTGTAACAAAAATTATACTCGGTTTTGCAGAAGAAACTCACAAACTCAATCAATTGATAGTTATTCAGTTTACATAAAAAAGGTTCTCCCACAAAAATTCAATTTTTTGTGTAAACTGGTATAAAGTTTATTGTTTTTGTAGTTTATCATTGACATTGATAATAATTGAATATATGTTTAATGGCATTGACGGCGGTTTAAAGAATTTCATTTTACGATTTTTCAATCTTTAATCCACCTCAAGTAACTTTAAAAGGATTCCGGGTAAAAAATCATCTATAACCAACTCTAAAATTCGTTATTCATCCACTAGTCTCTTTTTGTGAATATGGTACAGCCGAGAGAAGCATCCTATTTCGCATTTTCAATTTTCGGTTGGCGTGTAAGATGCTGCCGTTCAATCAAAAGAACATGCTTCTCGGAAAAGTCGGGAAATGACACGTGGAAAAACGAAGATGGCCTCGTTTGGCTGCTGCTTCATACGAGAACTTATATAATATCACTTTTCTAAAGAATCCCGATAAATGATATATCCAGCCCTGTCATCGCTGCCTACTCGCTAGACGTATTCATCCTCTTTGAATTATTGCTACTGAATAAAATTTATTACAATTTTTCCGAGCTGCATCGTAGATTAGATATATATGTGTATGAGATATATTAAAATGTTATTATCGTTTATTCCTTATGCTACCAGATCTAGGTAACCCTTATACGGATGCTACCTCTACTAGGGTTTATTACTTCTTTATAATTAGGTATAATACATTCAATAACCTTCTTGGTGTGCGTCATAGCTTGTGACGTTTTTCCCTATCAGGTTCGTACTCCGCCAAATTCGGAAAGGCTATGAAATTAATAATTACCAGCTTCTTTTTCCAACTGAAAATACTTAAGAACTTTCAAAATGCTGATATTTTTTTGTGCGTGTATCTAGGCATATTTTTGTATTATTTAAATAAATATAACAATAAGATTAATATCCACTTTTCATAAATAACAATTATTGACCGTAAACAACAAAGTACAGAACTGTCAAAGGGACATATTATCCAAGTATTTTTGAAATGTGTTTGTCTGGATTTTAAAATACCCCTTACTTCAGTCAAACCCTTCAACCTGACAGCTTCCTGTGTTTTTGTCATTTTACCTAAGATTTGTGGGAATACTGAAAGTAATCTTTATATTTCTAGCTCAGAAATAACCTCAATGCAATTCTCAATCTCAATGAAAAATGGAAAAACTAGTAAAATCAAGGATAAATACTTGAGTAGATGCCTTAAGCTTTTTTCTCCACAATTTACTCTTCTCGGGTACTTCTCCACCAATCTCGGGACTTCAAATGACGCAGGATGCTACCGGTGTTCTTTATGGTACGTGTATTCTCAATAATCCGGCTCGAAGGACCATTTTGTTGATTTAAAAGCTCATTATGTTGGATGATGAATATATTGTGACATTAATCAAAAAATGTATATCTCATCTCAGAAAAACTCCGTTGCTAATCAAATCGGTTTGATTGCGCTGTTGCCGGTTTGTCTAAAAAGTCTATAAAGTCTCAACACCTATTTTGAATGTTGTAATTATTTCTGTCGATTGATAGGTCTCGCTTGCGCGTGATCTAAACATATCTAATCAAATTTTTTAATTCAAAGATTATAGTTAACGTTTGTAATACATTTAAACAGTTGATTATTGTGATATTTTGATTGGGATTAATCCTTTGCTTCAATTTCTTCCAGCGTAATGTGCTAGAAGAACATTAACAATCGATGACGCACACTAAAAGGTTATTGATGGGAATTCATCGGAGTTGTCTTTTGAATGGTGCATATAACAAGACAGTTGGCGCCTGTCAACAAATATCAAAGGACAAAATCAACAATTATGTTTGGTTAATTTAACAGAAATTTCAGATCGCTGTACAATTTTTGAAGACAGTTATCTCAAAAAATAGCCAAAAATACGTCAAAAACTGCTGTATTTTTATTACAGTCAATATATTTCGTTTTAATTAGTATAGATCTAGAGATTTTTAAACGTCTTCCCATGTGGGGAATTCAATATACAAAAATTGACCTTTAAATTTAAAATGGCTAATGACGCAACGAGTCGGTTATTACGCAAAACAAAATTTAGTCAGTCAGTGACCTCCCCTGAAGAATTCCGGAGTAAAATTGCTACTTAAAATGTTTGCTCCTTTTTTGAGCTCATCCGACTGGGCTAATATTGTAAACCTTGATTAACATTATGGCTTAACTTGACTAGAGGCCTATTCTATAACTTTTAATTTAAAATTTAGAGGCCGTTAAAAATTCCTTTCCTCTTAAAATTTCAAAGGATTCCTTTAAAATAGTCTGTTAAAAATGTCATTTTTAAAGGGATGTTGAAGTATACCTTTGAATAATAACAAAAATGGCGTGGTCATATGTTGCTGGTGAAGCCTTGATTGAGGAATTAATTGCAAACCACGAAAAGTAAGAAACATTTTTAGGTTATATTTGAAATAAGTTGAATTAAAATTTTGTATAATAATATAGTATTGTAGTGCGAAATTTACCAAAGAAGTATATTAGGGACCTTAAGTAATCCCTTTCAATTTATTTTTAATTTATTTAAGTCTTTCGCTTTTCCAAGGAAGTGTCAAGAATTGATGTCATTCTGATTTTTGTTTTGTAGTCGTTCTCGGTGACATTTTTTATAACTATACGTACCTTATAATAATTGCATGCCAGGAGCCAAATCAGTTTATTTAGAGTGATTGGTGGGTTAGTTTACCATCAAATACAAATATTCTTGCGGTGAAGTATCACTTTCCGCACTAGTTAGGTAAACTACTATTTAAGAAGCCTCTAAATTTTAAAGGATCAAATACAGAATAGACTCTTTACTCAATTCTGTATATACGTGGAATCGAAGCTTTAACTAGCTATAATAATAATAATTATATGTTGTATAAAGGATTCAGTGTCTTTGTTGATAATAGTTTTTATTAAAATAGGTAGATAAGAATCAATCCGAACAGGAGACAGTGGCATTGAAATCTTTACATATAAATATTGTTTATTTGGAATACAAACACTCGGTATTAGCATTGGCAATAAAAAACTCGAAACATACATCGAACACGTTAAAATTCACACAATACAAAAGAAACAAGTGATTTATTGGGCAATAGCAAGTCCTCAACTTGAATAGACATCCTCGAAGGGTATTTTTGATTTAAGAGCCGTAGAGAAAGGATAACAATATAAATGGAATGTTTTAAATAACATCACAAGCTCCATTAATTCGCATAAAATTGCCGATAACCATCTATAAAACGCATTTTTTAAAGTCGCACATGTCAAAAAATATGCATATTCGCAGTAAATCCATAATAGACCTTTTATTATGCACCAGTAGGCAGGTATGGTTCCCATAACCCTTTTCCTTTTTTTAAACAGACAATGCTTGATTTGTGGGCCATCTGCATATAGATATTATACATATTATCCCTTCTTTTATTAACTAGTCTTGTGTTTTATACCCTCGTCTATGGGTCCTCCTTTTTATTTTTTTGTCCCTAAAGTAATGAGTTCTCTTTGTGTATCTTACCATATGGGTCGGGTATATCTACGTTCATACACCGAAGGCTTTGTACAGGTAACGTTTTTTTTTGACCAAAGTTTCGTCTAGACTTCAGAAAATGTCTTGTTAGCATGTCTTCGATTTTCTACAGTAGGTACACTAAAAAAAATAGTTTACTGACTTTTACTAGCTGATATCAATTTTTTCAAATTTTGGAAATTGAATATGATAATTGATATTTTTGTGAGCTTATTATTACATGCTTGTAAAATTCATAATTGAAATTTAATAGAATACGGAGATATTGCATCGTATTACGCAACTCTGTTTGTGCAAAATAAATGTTTTTCCTTCAAGGTTAGGCTACAGAGCGTTAATTTACTTACGATTTTCACATAAACTTGTCCATATACCTTTTGAAGGACTCTGTATAACGTAGCAGAACCTTATATCAAATGCTTCAAAAAATGTGAGCAATCCGAAGTTCTGATTAGAAAAATCATGTTTGGTTTGTAACGGAGCTATGTAACACTCTGTATAGTCCGAGATAATATCAAAATATGCACCTCAAAGATATCTACTATTTTTGTTGATAACATTTTTTGATATCCTTCAAAATAACCCATATACCGAAGTTTGTCGTAAGATTGGTACACCCTGTATATTATTTAGGACGATTTCTGAGACGATCTTTCAATCACATTTTATTCAATTCGAACATGTCTTTTGAAAAAGATGTGGCATCAGATGTGTCCCGATAATGTGTCGTATATATGCTACATTTTGTCCATCATGCAAATCTTTTTCTGAAAAACGTACGACAAACGATAACAAGAAATAAATGTTGTCAAGATTAAATTTTCTGCGATTGAATATATATATGGTGCTTTAGAATTCTATTTTTGCCTTCGAACTTATTCACGTTCTATTTTTATTTCCGGCTTTTTTGTACCGTCGTTAGCTAATATAAAGTTTAAGAGTGCTCGTAGAAAATCAGTGGCAGAACTTGAGTGTATGAACATGTAATTTTCCAATGTCGCAGATATTGAGTCTCACTTCTAACTATCAGACAATTGTTATAATACATTCGGACAAAAATATTGCGTTTTTTATTTTCTATCTCCAATTTTTTGTGTGTGTACAGTTCCTGTTATTTGTTGTCCTACATATATAATGCAGTTATTCCATAGAATACCTAGTTATTCCATGAAATAACTGATTGTGTCCGTTAAAGTGTGTAATATTTTATTAAATTGACACTTTAACTAGTTATTTTATGAAATAACTAGGTATTATATAAATTAACTATTAGAGACAGTTGTAGTGTTAGAGCGCTTTCAGACGAGACACTTTGTGTCCGGCCACTAGTTTCTGAAAAGAATTGCGCTGATGAAAATACATTGATATAAATAAGGTTTGTTCCAACCGCAGTCAGAAACCGTCAGAAGCGATCAGAGATTAGTCGACTATTGCAATCAGTGATAGGAATTACGCGGAAATAACTCGTTTGCTATGACCAGTTATTCTCTGATCGCTTCTGACGGTTTCTGACTGCGGTTCGAACAAACCTATTGACGCATTCACACGAGAATACGTGTCCGGCCACTGAATCGAAGTGTCTTTCCCCGCTAGTGACACTCGTAATACTTGAACTCCAATTATTAGTACGTTCAAACGGGACACGCGTGTTCCAAGTGTTTCCATCTATGGCTGGATGACCAATGAATATTTAAAAATATATTAGTGTTGAATTGAATCAGATACACGTGTACGACTATAGTGTCTCGTTTGATAGGTTTTTTTACGTGACACTTTTAGTGTCTTGAATCTTGATTCTAGTGGCAGGCCACAAAGTGTCTCGTCTGAAAGCGCTCTGAAACAAACAATCCACTCATCTAAAATGAAATAAAACTAATGATAGAAAATTAAAATGAAAAGAAGCGATTTATCTAATTTATGCAGCGTATAAATGGTATTTACGAAAACGCACCATAAAATTTGTTACACCAAGATTAGCTAAACTGACCCACGAAATTATAAAGAACATTAGGTATTTCTAAAACAATACTTTTTTGGTAACACGCTGGGTTTTACACGAACATTTTTTATATCCCTGACCAGAACCTGCAGTAAGGGTGGAAGGTAATGTATTGGTCGTGCGAGATTATTTTATACTTTAACGAAATATGAAATAACTAGGTGAACCATAAAATACAAGATAGTTTTACACTTCAACGAACACGATCAGTTATTTCATGGAATAACTAGGTATTCCATGAAATAACGGATTCCCTACTATTACGGTAACATATACACCTCCCTCTCGCTCTCCATTTCTCCTGTGCAGCAGTTCATAATTCTTCAATTAAGTTAGGAGCTGGATTTCGACATTCTCAACGTACTGAATCACTGCTCTTGTGGCATGAGCTCGTGTATTAACACATCATCATCTACAGTTTCGGCAAATATTTATCTTCCATTTGAAGAAAACGACGGGTTCGTGAAATTTGCCTAATTCAGTACTCATCTGATATTTTTAGTCACTAAGGGATTTTAAATACTATTTATACTGTTTCATTATTGGATTCTACCATCTAATAGAAGTTTAAGCATATTAAGAGAGACTTGAAATTTAATGTTGTCGAGAATAAATTGAACAATTAGTTTTAACTGGATTAAGGGTATTTAATTGCAGCATGCTGTGTTTTTATTTGGAATTGAGAAATCCTGACGGATTTTGGACAGTCCCGAGAGATATATCGTTTCTCCGGTTTTTAATGAAAAAGAAGGAATTAGGAATTAATGATTATAATAGGGCATACACGTTTTCCTTGATACATTCCTTATGCAAACAAGAATACAAAAGAACAATAAAGGCTACAAGGAAACTAAAAATAAATATCGAATGAGCGAAACCAAAAACTAGTATAAATAACAAAAATACTTCAATTTCAATTTCAATTTTATGAGTAATATACGTATATACAGACATGACTTATGCCCTTATTTATAGTCGAGAGTTGAGACCAAATTCGAGTTTGAGAACGCCTTAAGACGAGAACGTATTTTATAGTCGAATCTCGAGACCCTCAGCTTGAGAAACGCTGCAACTGCGCATGTGCGAATGAAATATTGCTTAAGACAGCCAGCGACTTGTCTTGAGATCGACTTGAGACGCGGTTTGTGACATTTGTTTGGTTATTTGAGGTTAGATTGTGTATTGGGTTTTTAGTAGAATAGCAATTTTAATAGTGATTAGTGAAAATGGATTATAGAGAACACGAGGATTTCTTGGAATTTCTTGATTATGTGGAGGATAGGCAACCGTTACACCCATGCTCAATCCCTTAAGAGATGGGATGGAATTAAAGGATGCAGCCTTGCTAGGAAGACATATTTGGCGATGACCAGAAAAACTTACGTAGCAGTGAGATTTCTGACTGGTCAATGTCAACTAATGAAACACCTCCATACTATGGGGCTAGTTGACACACCTCTATGCAAGATGTGTGAACAGGATGATGAAACTGTCAGACATGTCTTGTGCGGGTGTCCGGAGTAATCGTCAATAAAAGAATGTGTGTTCGGTTAGTCTAGGCCTGCACCTTAAAGGAGATGTCTCCCAGTGACCTGTCCATCTTCTTGAAAAGGACAGAATGGACAATGACCTAGGAGGAAAGCTCCTCGGTAGGATGTACAATGGACTAAGTGCTGTGAGCCTACACTAACCCTCCCTACTCTACAGATATAGACACAGAGCCTCCAATGGGAAATTTTTGCAAGGAGAACCTAGTGAAAAGACTGATGGTCATAAGAGTTACTGGGTGTCGATTAACTAGGAGTGGGAGCTTCTTGGAGGAGCTCTCACTGTAAGTCAATGGACAGCATGGTTTCTTTACATAGACGGTTCAACCAAGAGCGCAAAAAGCATAAATGCTAAGGTGCAGAGGACTTGAACTCTCTGGGGGTGCCAAACTAAGTAATCAATCAACCTATTTACCTATATTTTATATACTATACTCGACAATTTTATCATTCACTTTAAAGTTTGATAAACTAATTAGTAGAAGGAAAGTTCACTCAAATCGATACATATCACCATTTAATTGTTAACCAAATATATTTTGCTGTGCATTCAAATAAATTTGGATAAAGATCGCGAATTTATTTTTATTTGCGAATCCCTAATGTGGCAGATGAATACGCCGCTGTTAAGGGTCTTATGGATGTTCGTACAATTGGTTTTGAGATATACATTTTCCTATACGCAGCAGTAGTCGTCCAATCACATATTCCAAAGTATATAGAATCAATACACATGCACGCATACGTTTACCAGAAAATGTTTTCGCTTGTTAAATTCGTTTATATATGAGATTGTTGAAGGGAAATTCCTCGGATATTTTCGAGATCTAGCTGCAGTACCGCATCAAGAACTTTTCCGCTCATAAATATGAGTCGGTTACGTAATTTCGAGCACAAGTGTGATGCTAATCAAACAAATAAAGAACCAGATCTACTGTTTGAATTTTATTAGGATTCTGGTTATCATTTAAATATGACTACGCTGACTCTTTGTTTGTATGTATGTATTTTTTGAGGTAACATTCACTGAGACCTGAAAGATCTATTGTGCGACCTTAATTCTACTTAGTTTTTGAGGAGAGTCTCCTAAACTTGTAGTTCTTTCAGACCTATTTCCCGGAGGATTTTTAGGATATCTGCAGGCTTCAACTAAGGTAAATGTTCCTCTCCTATCCAGTAATCTCCCAGGTACTGTGCTCTAGGATTCTGGAGTGCTGTGCAGTTGGAAAGTATGTGGATGGAGGTCTCTTCTTCCATGCCACAAAATCTACATTCTTCGTCTTCCACTAGTTTGAGCTTTTTCAGGTGACAATGTCCTTTGACTTATACATTCATTTGATCTCAACAGGTTGTACTCACCTAGAAGAGTCTTTGATGGTATAAGCCCTACTATATCTGGTTTGACCTTTTTTTTCTTGGCCTTACCTATTTCTTCCAATAATACATTGGGGCTGATTCCGCAGAATGGTATTTCAGTCCCCCTCTTTTGCTAGTTCATCTGCTGTTTCATTTCCTTCTATTCCAATGCGTCCTGGAATCCATATTGTTCTCGCCTAGTTCATTAAGTTTGTCTTAAAGGTTTAGAAGTACTTACTGAGTATAATATCACAAAATGCCGACGGATTTCGGAAAAGTGACAAGTGCCATCTTGAAAAAAGGTTTTTGGCCTATATCCCGGCAACTTTACACCATTTTGAATCTTTGACCTGTCGATCTCACTAACAGGATTTCTCACTCTTAAATGTTGTTAACGAATGTGAGTTAGCACAAAACAAGTTGATTCTGCGATGATACAGATGAAACGGCAGAACACATGATCTGCAATTGCAGGGTAATTGTATGTCAACGACTCAAATACCTGATGGAAAATGACAACTTGGAGCCCCATCAGGGCTCAGAAGCATAGATTTCTTGTACAAAATTGACACCCCTGTAATCTAATCTGATCTATCCAATAGTGGAAAATACCTAGATTTACGAATTAAACTAAGCTGTGCTAAATAGTGTGGAAATGGATTATTTCCATCTAAAAACAGTTGATAAATAGCACGCTCTCGAAGAAAAGAAAAATGCTGCGTCTAAACTAAGGAATCAAAATAATGTTCAAGTGCTGCAGCAATTTTCGACGAACACAACACCTTATCGCTATCTATTCCTAAAGTGGAAAACTAAGAGCGACCCGATTATATCAAGTATTTCCCGCACAATAAGAATAATATCCAGAGAAAGAATCCATACCTTCAAGTCAATCTTTTTTTAATAAAAAAATTTGTTTCGTTAACAACAACTTCATGTCAAGAAATTTTTCACTAGCTAAAATCTCAAATATAACGTATATAGGAGGTCTCCCATTCGGATAACAATGCGCTTTGACAAAGGTTTATTATTGGCGTCGTCATTTCAATTCTGTTTTTCCTCTCATTCTTCTTCTTCTTTTGAGAACAGCTACTTGCTTTTTCTACTAATGGCGGATTTAAATTTTCCGCGAACATGCTTGTATGCTGCTCTTCGTATATATATGTTGTTAGGCAAATGAACTGTTTCTATATTCTGTAGAAGAGAGTTTGCATGTATATGTCGTTATATTTTGCTTTGACCTTTTTTGTGTTTGTTGAGTTAATGCTATTTTCTCTTAAATAAGGCATATTCTTTAAATCAAATATATTATTTCAAAATGTTTGGCTTTATTTCTCATAGTGTGAAGTTATTTCATTTAATACTAAGAGCGCTTTCAGAAGAGACATTTTGTGGCCATTGAACAACACGTACTCCTTATCTGTGTCTCGAGTGAATGCGTCTATTTATATTAATGTATTTTTAGCCGCGCGATTCTTTTCAGACACCAGTAGCTAGCCACAAAGTGTCTCGTCTGAAAGCGCTATAAGGGCGAGTTGTATCAAACGCCTAAACTCGGTTTAATGTTGTCTGGTTTAGACTGATGTAATTGTTGATAATAAATACATCAATCAGACACAGTTTAAACATCAGTTATAATAAAACCGAGTTTAGGTGTTTGATACAACTCGCCCTAAGAGTCTTCCGATATCACTTCCAGATGAGTACCTACTACTCGAAAGGAAAAAAGTTTGACAAGAAACTGAATTCATAAGTATTAAAACAATTTAAACAAATTAAATCCGTAGGATGAATAAGACAGACTTATGCAATTTTGACGGGAAAAAGAAGGATATGTATTTAGTTTTCAGCGATTCTAAAAAGTCTTTCACCAGCTGATTTTTTATTTAAATCTGTTAGCTTTGTCACATTGACAATTCAAATTGACAATATGAATAATAAGTAGCAATTTTCCGGTTTTTTTGTATCCTCAAGCAAAAAAGAATCTTTACGCATTTGTAGGAATTAAATCGGAATATTAATTGGTCACACACCAATGAGAGGACACAACATTAGCCAAAGATAACTACCGAAGAACACAATAGACAACTGGTGAACCCGTACATACTGGTACTTAGTAAATCTGGAAGTCCCTAAAGGACCAAGAGACTGAGGTATAGCTGGCGAAAGAACCTGCACGAGAAAAAAACAAGGCAATTACCTCAGCCAAAATTTGGGAGCAAAGTTATCAAAGGCTGTAGCTACTAGCAGCCCTTTCTGAACACTAATACTTCTGTGTCACTCCATGCTGTAGAAGAATTTATCGAGCATCTTCATTGTCCAATTCGCTACCATTACCACTTAACAGTTCCTGAATAGGGCATATTGTTTTAGCAAACATGTTTTTTGAGTCATTTATCACTTCTGTCCGTGATTTTAATGGCATAGCGGAATATAATATGGCTGTTTTTAAAAATTACATACATCAGAAGAGATTCGTTCACCTGGTTCTGTTGCCAAAAGAAAGTCGATGAGCTTTTCCATATATTTATTGCTCACAGATTTCATTTTCTACTTTTACTTAGCTCTTTCGTTTGTGATATAGCTGTAATAATGAACTATTTACCCTTGTAGAAGAAACTTCTTTTTTGGTTCCTAGTGTAATTATTTTAAAGGATGTTGTATACAGGTTTGTTGTAGAAGTCAGTCTGTCAACTTCTCAACATGAACCTTGTTTATATACATATCCCACAAGACAGTAGTTTCGAATTAACTTTGCTAGTATATGTTTCAATAATCTAAAATCTGTAAGAATTTGAAGGGTGGGTGATCCCACAATTGGCCCATTGTGTATCCTTCTGAGGTTCAGACTTCCTTCTAGTTCGTCATCCAGCCTACTTGTTTGCAGTAGGCGATAACGTCGCCGGAAGTATATAAGCTCTCTCATGCTTGCTTGTGTTAGCCTGTACTCGCCGAATACAGAAAACCTAAGTTGAGAGAGTGTACAACATTCAAAAAGAATGTGTTCGACAGTCTCATCTTCCTGTTCACATCCTCTACAAAGTGAAGTGCCAGACAGACCCAGTCTGTAGAGGTGTTTTCGTAGGTGGCAATGACCGGTCAGAATACCCGTGGCTGTCCGAAAGTTCTGTCTGTTCATAGTCACGTATTTTTTGGCTACCCTGCTGTCCGGATACTGCAGCAACTCCTAGGCAAGCCTGCAACCTTCTGTATCGTCCCATCTACCCTTAAACTTTTCAAGAGAGTGTCTCTTCATTAATTAAACAACTTTATTTTATATAAACCCAAAACTTTTACACCCTAATCATGAATTTTAGAAAATCTTATAATTTTTGTTGAAGGAACCGTCCACCTAAGCCTCCTGGGTTATTGTGGATCCTCCTAGCCTCACAGTTGCATAGTACATGCAGAGCTGTTACAGTGTCTTTTTTGCATCTTCTGCATGTAAGGTCTCCATTATACAGCCCCATTTTGATCAGGTGTTTGTGGGATAGTGTCTCTTAAGAAGCCTCGTTATGGTGCGTATTTTGTTCCTGCTCACTGAGAGCAGTTCTTCCGCTACTTTTTCCGATGGTTCTTTTAAGAATTGCTTCTTATGTTTGCCTGGGCGTATTCTTCCAATATTTTTTGTGCTGTTCTTTTATATACCCACCCTTTCAACCATGACCTAGTTGAGCATCTGGGAATGCCTACAGCTGGTTTGGGTCCGTTCATCGGGGTTGACGATCCTGCTCTTCGTCAGCTTTTTCATTGCCAGCGATTCATTTGTGACCTGGGACTCTATACTGTGTTACACTGTTCCAAGACGCCAGTCTTCTAAGTTCTTCGGCGCATTCCCAAACCAGCTAAGATGTCACCTTAGAGCTTTGAATTGTTTATGATTAGTGGAATTGACCAAGAAAAATATCACCAGGAGAAGGAAGGATATCAAAAAATCCTTAAAAATGTCTTGATAACAAGAGCCTTCATTATAAAATATTATAGAGAGCAATGACTTGAGTTTTATTCAAGCTTCAAACCATTAATTTTTAATTTACTAAAAAAGAGAGCAACAGCAATCCAGTCAATCGAATGAGTATATCAAGCAATGTACCAAAATTAATTTTCCTCGTGTCAAATAAATCTCGGAATCGCAAAGGGAAGGAAACAAGAAGAGACATCAGAAAGACAGATCGAGTGATGTTATATGCCTAAGTTATGTGATCTGATGGTGAAACGACTGTAAGTAACAAGACGTGACTGGCTAAATGAACTAACAGACTTAGACCGCTTCGGCAGTATAGATTGCTGGAAAGCTTTACCACTATCTCTTTCATTTGGAAAAAGGAATTACCGACATTCTTGAACGGAATCGATGATACGATATGACTTATTTCCAATTTATTTTATAAGGAAAGGAGTATTTTTGTAGAAGTAAACTAAACTAAAATGCTAAAAGTGACAAAAAATAACAGCAAATTCAATCAAAGTTAATACTTGATTTTAGATTGAAATATCTTGAGGAATTTTAAATTTAATATGTTATAAAAAATACAATGGATGGTTTAAAATGAAACAGCCAACAATAACCACCGAAAATATTCGATATACAGGGTGATTCATTAAGAATGTCCAATCTCTGAACCGAGATACGAGGTGTTCAAAGTTTAAATTTTGATTTTCGCAATAATTTTTTATGTTTTATGATGGGCATTTTGAGCATTTGCTTAAAAGTTGTTCCTTTTTGTTTACAAATTTGTTATTATTACATATTAAAGAAATAATAAAAATTTTTTATGGAAAAATCAAAATTTATTGAACTTTCTAGAAGCAAATAACTCGATAACCGATTGAGTTACACGAATCAAAGAAGAGTAACTTTTTTTGTAGCATTTAACGCTTTTTAATATTTTTTTATTATTTTAGTTGTAAGCTTAGCCCAAAAAAAGTTTACTTTGATTTTATTAACACAAACAAGTGTAACTAGCGCCCTCTATTAGCAATGTTAAATTAGAGTGCAAATTATGATTCCTCATGCCATAAAACGTAAAATTGCCAATTTTCAAAGAGAAATTGTGAAAACATAAAAAATTATTGCGAAAATCAAAATTTAAATTTAAACTTTGAACACCCCGTATCTCGGAAACTAGCAATATTTGCATAAGGCATGTTGAGCAGAATCATCATATTTTGAGGTCTAGAATCTATAGTTCAGAGATTGGACATTCTTAATGAATCACCCTGTATACACAACATGCACAATGCTTGCCGGAAAAATTTTCCACGTAGTTCTCAAAAACTCCACCGAAGTTTAGAATAGTTAAAAATAAACAGTTTATTTTGGTTATTTTGGTCTTGTCATGCGATACAAATATTTCAACCTTAAATCCCGGTTGGCCAGCTAGTAAGAACTTTTCGTTAATTTTTGCACTTAATATTGGTGATTATAAACCATACAGGGTGTCCCACGACTATCTGTATATGACAATATACATCCTTAGTGCTTGTATCAACGGGTCAAAATAAAATTTAGACCACACTTGCGTCTTTAAAAATTTACAGAAAACATCCAATAGGTATCTGGATAACGGTAAAGTTGAGGTAGAGAAAAGTATACATGAATTTGCCTTATTGCTTACCCCTGAATGCATCAGAATAGAAAAACCGGGTGATTCTATTTGAAAAAATAAAGAGATTTGATATCTATGACGTTAAACGTAGAACACTTTTTATACAGACCCTGTTTCAATATACATAGATTCAAATACGTCTGACCTTGCTAAAAGCAATCGAACAGAAACCATTTTCATATCTTTAGGTTTATCCTCGTAAAAAAATAATTTATAAGGGTCTGCAAAGGTCAAATTTTTGACAAAAAAATGAACGACTCAAAAAGTATGCATTTGTCGAAGAAAGTTTTCAGACAAAAGTATACTAAAATTTTACGTAAATTTTAAAAATGTAACAATAAACAGGGTGTTTCATTTAAAAAAATAACAAAGCTACAGTCGATTTCTGCTAGAACCGGAAGTCAGTTAACTTTGAAAATATTTTAGTTAAAAAGATCGTATCCGAAAACCCAAGCTTGGAAATTTTTATAATTTTAATATAAGTATTTTGCCATATACAGATAGTTTTAACACGTCATGGGACACCCTGTATAGGAATAATGGTACTTTATTGCTGTGTTTTAATTGTAATAACAAGAATAAAGAAGTTTCAAATTTTAGTGTTAGTAGAACAGTTAACAATATCCCACCAAGTTTGAAACGCGTATTAAGTGAAAACTGTGAGAAAGTGCTCAAATTTCTTAAAGACTCCAACCTCTATTCCAAAATATAAGAACTATGTATTGTATGTTATTTCATGTAATCCACACTTTGTCCCCGCTCATAATGGATAAGGTAAAATAATTTAAAATAAGTTCATATGCATCGTTTTCTCATTAAGGATTCTTTGAAGTAATACTTTAGCATTGTAAATTGAAAAAGTGTATACTCTTCTTTGTTATCTTTCAGTCCATTCAGAGCCTGATAATTTGCAAACTTTAAATATAAATCGGAAGCACACCGACTGAATATTATATCTATTAAAACAAAAACAGTTCACAATTGCCATTAGTAATCCAATCCTTCTTCAAAACATTTCCTTTATCGTCTGAAACCACAAAATACAAAAACAAGTAATTTTATCCAAAATAATAAATGACAAACGACAATATGTGGGGTTAATTTTGTAAGGTAGTCTGATGGATGCCAGACAAAAACGGGATGCTCTTTGATTTATTATCCTTGCAGCACAGCAGATTACACCGAATGTGATCCTAGATGATCGGCGCAAGGACGAGCAGGATACGAGAAAACCAGATGACACTAAGCCCTTGTCATATGCAAAGAATGAACATTGCGATATCATGACTCTCATCTTATGTGAAAATACAGAGTGGTTGAGCATGGAGAAGATGAAAATAAAAAAAAATAATAATAAAATGGAGAGAACGTTATCTTATCATTTTGTTATTTTTATCTATTTGTCTATGTCTAATACTTTGCCTTTCGAGTTATTAAAAATAAAGTAAGGTTATATAATGAAATTGTACTTTTTAAATTCACGCAAGCGCGAGCTTTGAACGCTATGCCACTCTTCCCTCCTTTCGTTACGTCAAAGAACCTACGACCTTGAAAACGAGAAACCGTTATATTCTTAGGATTCGTAAGGATTGTTTTTAATTTTGACATATTATCTAACCTCGAAGCTCTCTGTTATTGTTGTTGTATGGATTATTTCTTTTAATTATTTATTTAATTACCCATGCAATAAAATAGAAGCATGTTAGGTTTTATTTTACAATAATGGATACATTCTACATAGTAATTGTTGAAACAATTAATATGTTGATACGTTTTATACTAAATGTTTTACGAAAACAAACCAAGTAAGCTAAATTTTACTGCAAACATAACCCTTCAACCATGAAACCACTTTAAATGAGTTCAAAATCTCGGAAGACGTGAGAAAATATTAGCATATTCAGAATCCTTGAAGCAACAAGTGGTTCTAATTAAGTTGAAGCTTTGAGTGTTATTCATATCTGAACTATATTATCCATTTACAGATTTTTCACTAAACACAAACGAAACTCTTGATTCTGATCGATTACAATAGTAAGTTTTATACAGTTAATTGAATAAAATTATTTGCAGTTAAATAACTCGAAAATAGTAGATATATATATTTTTGAAAAGAAGATTTTGAGAATATTTTAAAATTTGCTGATTATGTGACAAACATACAGTCTGGGAATTAGCACAAGAGAAAACTACTTATTATATCAGCTTTTTCTTATGTGCCTCGTGAAAGAAAGTCTGTAAAGGGGTAGCAAATTATGTACGATACATTTTAAATCAATAAAAAATCATTTAAAAGTGGTACGTAGATAAAAATTGTATTGCAATTTTATTAAACAAAGAAGTTTCCTCATCTAAATAAACCTATTGAAATGCAAACTTCGTTCCAAAAATACTTTCACGACATCGCTCTCAGGATTAAAAAGAAGTCTTGGTGGAAATTATAGATGCGTTAAAAGTGAACTGATGTTTGTTGGACACTTAGTGTGATGCTTACTAGAACAGGAATCTACGTAGTGTAGCACATTATTTACGTGTATCTTCTGTATCTGTATCTGTAGAGTAAGGAGGGTGAGTGTAGACTCACAGCACTTAGGCCACATGTGACCCATTGTATATCCTCCCGAGGAGTTGTCCTCCTAGGTAAACGTCCAACCTGACCTTCCCAGGAAGG
This sequence comes from Galerucella nymphaeae, assembly GCA_963978555.1. NCBI lineage: Eukaryota > Metazoa > Arthropoda > Insecta > Coleoptera > Chrysomelidae > Galerucella > Galerucella nymphaeae. Next base: position 7,847,300 of record OZ021715.1, read on the forward strand.
TGGATAGGTCACTAGGAGACATCTTTATATCAACAGGTGTAGGCCAAGACTTACCGAACACACACTCTCTTATTGACGATAACTCCGGACAATCGCATAAGACATGATAATACTCGATCGGTTTCATAAATGGCATTTGCATCAATTTCTATCGTATTCTCCTAATGAATTAATTTTTTATTAAATGATAACCCTCTTATTCATTAGTTTTTATTCCATTTTTTAATTTAAAATAATTTAATTGATTACTAGTTGCATAATTTCTAAAAATGAAGCAATTTTTTGCTATTGCTAAAAAAAGTATGAGAAAATGGGTTATTGGTATATTCTCATATAGATATGCAAAGTTTCAAGATAAAAGATGTATTTCCACTATGAAACGAAGCACTGAAAAGTAAAAAATTATCAATTTTGAAGGTTCATTTCTCATAAATTTCACCCTCCAGTAACACACGCCATTTATAATGCGAAAACTTTGAACAATGATAGACAGAACTATTTATCTGAAAAGAATACCTTATTATTCTCTACATGATAAACTTCTTTTACTTCCTATGCATAAAGTTTCTTGAGAATGCGTATCAACTTTCTTGATAAATTATGGTCTCTTGCATGTGGAGAGGATGATAGATATACGTTCGAGTTTGATACGAAGAAAATGAAAAACATTACAATCGTTTCCAATCAGGTCAGGCAAACAGGATTTTTGTTAGACTTCGCTATGAAAAATAAATGATCCTGTTTTTTGGTTTGTCTGATATATGATGTTGGTAAGGTTCATTCAATAGCCTTTTTGGTGTGCGTCATCGATTATTAATGTCCTTTTAATACATTACGTTGGATGAAATGGAAAAAAGGAAGGTTTGTGATAACTCCTAATTAAAATATCACAATAATGAGCCGTTTTAAATGTATTACAAAAGTTAACCGCGATCTTTGACTTAAAAAATCTGATTAGTTGATGTTTAGAGGACGCGCAAGCGCGACCTATCAATCGGGAGAAATAAGACATTCAAAATAGGATGCAGACGTACCTTTTTAGCGGCAATGTGTCTACGTCTTTTTTCAATGTCCCACTGATAGCTCTCGAGCTGTGAAAGTTCACTTGATCTGAATTTTTGTACCATGATTAGAACCCGGATATACGTCACAAACGATGACGAACACCAAGAAGATTATTGTATATAGATTGGACAATTTAAATATTGAGATAAAAAAATTGGTATAATCTGTCATATAAGAATAATCTAGTATTTTTATAGTCCTAATTGAGCATAGTGCATAGAGAACTATGTTCAAACAGTGTGTCGCATTTATGATGAAGATATTCCAATACTTTCGCTGTTAGGAGAATTACAGATTCGGATTTTCGTAGTGGGTATTATTTTTTTTAAATAATCAACAGAGATCAAAACCTAAACCTCTGGCTACTACGATTTCACAGAAGCTTCTCTTCTGATGAGAAATAGGTACAGAGTTTTTCTCAGTGTATGGTGACATGCATGTGGATGTATAACTGGTGAAGAGGTGACGAATTTTAAGTCATCGTACTTCAAAGCAGTCTTAAAAGCTCTCGTTTCTTTGTAATTGGGTGTTCAGTTCTTTGGTAGCTATTTAATAGTTTTCATTCGGGCAGACTTTTCAATTCGAAGTTATGACTTTAAAAACCAATGGTATCAAAATACACCATGGCACTGGGGGCTGGTTTGTGTTGACCTAGAAAGAAACTGATTCTTAGCCGTGGTCAATACACAACTGTGTTTCAAGCAGAGATGATTGTCGCTATAGCATGCATTGATGAAAACATCAGAAGAGCAGAAGAGGAAATACCGGTGAAAAAGTTAAAATTTTCACTGACAGCCAGCCTTTGCTTGAAGCTATCAACAATCCAACTACTAGGTCTAAACTGGAAAAAACGGAAGAATCCCTTAACATGCTGGCAAAAAACAAAAACGTGTCTCTAATATGGGTGCCAGCACATGAGAGGATTGCAGGGAATAAAATGGCAAACCAGCTAGCTGAAGAAGGCTTTGAAGGAGCCTTAACAGGTCCGGAACTGTTTTGTAGAATTACAAACGATTACATAAGAGGGAAACTGGCTAGTTATGGAACACCAACAATGAAGGATGACATAAGGGCACCTCCATACTAAGATTGTACTGAATAAGTTAGACAAAGAGCTCTCGTCCAGGCTGTTGAAACTGGGTAAGAGAAATTAAAAGGCAGTGACCGACCTGGTGACTGGAGACTGTACCCTGAGGAATCACTTGCACAGGATGGGCAAAGCTAGTGCATAAAATGTGAATTCTACGGTAAATTACCTACTCACATACTCTGCTTCTGTGAGAACTTACAATGACTTAGACTGAAGCACTTTGGAGTGGAAATAACACAGCGATCAGAACTACTGAAGATCCCTCCAGATAAACTGGTGGCCTATATAGAAGACACGAAGCTTCTGGAATGGAAGTAGGTAGATAACATGGGTAATAGTATGAAGATTAAGTTCAAGTGGCCCAACCCAAACGTATGAATGAATGAATACTTTTAAACATGAATTCATAAATTTATTTCTACATCTTGATGAAAAATAAAGAAGGCTGTAATATTATTATTAATGTATTTAGTGGTTTCCAAGCTGTTTAGTTTGATTATGTTCTCCAGCTCGACAACTGCATAAGTTTTATTTAAATGACGTACAAATGTATGCGTCGAGTATATTCACGACACCAGTTTCAGAATACACCAACACTCGAGTATTACGAATATACATATATATACCTTTGGAATATATTCCCCAAGCGAGTCGACATCCCGTGTAGAGTCTTATTCTCTTTCTTTCCGATTCTAACACACCAACGAAAATCTTATCTACGATATGTGTGTGCCTCGTGGTACTTATATATATGTGACATGTCGCAAACGAATGTTTCTTGCGGTAACGCGTTAGATAAGCAACATCTGAAGCCGGTTGCCGTGGAAACTGCGATCTCTTCCTGTCGCCGTGATATAGCAGAGCTTCCCCGTTTCGAACTTCCATTCTAATATTCCTATTTTCTCTTTGCAATAACCTATACATTTCCAAAATGTTTCGAATAGTTATGTTGATTAATAAAAAGGGGTTAGAGAATAAAATTTCAAATATTTTTAATAAATCAATATAAAACAGTTATTTTTGTATCTAGTGCTCGAAATGCTACTTTGCTGATCGAGAATTGAATTAAAAAATTATTCGAGACCACCAAAGTAGTTCGCGCACGAGATGCAAACAATTTTTTTTCTGCAAACGTCAAAATCTATCTATTAAAAATATTACAAAAAAGTGAAAAGCCTAATTTATTATAGGAAATAGTGTTAAGTTGGCTTAAAATGTTTTTTCATATAAAATTTTCACTGTTACTCTGGAAACAAAGTGGCTGTTGTTGACAATAATAATTATTGTAATAGTTATTTAAATGCAACAAGTGCAAAAAGTGAGTGTTTTTGCACGTGACGTGAAATTATATTTTAATAGTTATTTATGATATAAGTGTTAAAAGTACATTTTTAAGGCACATTCTGCAATTCACATGAGTGCCTTAAAAGGTACTTTTAACACGTATATCATACAATATTTTTTCTACAAACGTTCAAAAAATGCAATAATACAGTTTGAATTAAATTTTAAAAATCTTTATTAATACATTCAAAGGAGATAATTTTAAATTGCATCGTAAATTACGTACCTTAGCAACCATTGTTGATTTAATTGTTCACGAATGTTTTGATGCATCTGTCAGACGTTTGTTAGTTCTATTTAAAACGTAGTTTTATCCACGGAAAATGGTAAAACAGCAGTGCAGGAAATTAATTTGTCAAATTGCACAAATTGTACTATTAATATTAATGTTAATAAATAAAATCTAAATATTTTGACGTTTGCTTTCAAAATTTGACAATTCACTTTTACCAGCAGTGCCATAAACATTTTAAGGCACTCAGTGTCTTGAAGTGACATTTTTAAGGCTTCTATGGAGTACTAAAAATGGCATTTTTCTACATTCATGCAAAAACCAACACTTTTGTGAACCACATTTAATGGAAAAAGTGCAGTACTTTATTGCACTCATCTGTCATTCTTGTGTCAGTTTTGTGATGATTAATGACAAACATAAACATTTAAAATAAATAAAAATCCATAGCAAGTATCTGATCCTGCTTTAATACAACAATAATATATGTATATCTTACTACTTAGTCTCAACGAGTAACAATTATTGCAAAAATCTATTTAAAATTTAAATGGTCAAGGCGAAAACCAGCTATAATTGAGTACTGACAAGGAAAAGGCCATAAAGATACAAAAAAAGAAGAACGGGTTGAGTTTGATTAGGTTAGGTTCTTAACATATTATATTCTAATTTTCCAGTTTTTGCATGAATTTAGAAAAAATATTGTATGCAACTCTTGCAAAACGTGTTTTTTGCACTTGTTGCATAAATAACTATTTTAACACGTTTGTAGAAAAAAGTGTATTATTGTTATTCAGTTAGAAAAATAAATAATAATTTGGAGTTAAATAATAAGTTTCTGCAAACATTTTAGTTTAGAAAGCTCTACTTTTTGGAACTCTTCTACTTTACTGACTAACTACTGTCCGTTTCTGAATGTATTTTCGTAAAATTGAGAGTTTTTGGATGAAATAACTTCGAATTGTGTTTTTTTCTATAGTTTTAGACTGTTTCCAGCGTTCTTTCGCGATTTGGACTGAAATGAAATAAAAAATGATCCAATCTCAAGCTAATTTTCGTTTTTAAGTATATTCGAGTAAATTTGTGCACTATTTAGTGTGCTTTTTAAGTGGATTTTAAAGATTTTTACTTATTTCGAGAACTGTTGACTGTTTCGGACTGTAGTTACTAGACTTTGAGAGTTTTTGGATGAAATAACGTCGAAGTGTGGTATAATCGAGTGAAGTTGTGCACTATTTAGTCTTCTTGTGTACTTTATAAGTTGATTTTAAGATTTTTGACTTATTTCGAGAACCGTTTTGACTGTTTCGGACTGTGGTTACGTGAAATTGAGAGTTTTTGAATGAAATAACGTCGAGTTGTTTGTTTTCCTATCGTCTTAGATTGTTTTCAGCATTCACTTAGTACTTCTTGAGATATATGCCCCAACAGACATTAAATCAAGTTAAACGGAGTTAGTTTATCTACAAACTACCTGGTTCTGCAATTGGAAGGAATAAAATCACTTGTAGACTATGTACAGTACGATGTATAAATTTTCAGAGTTCGGGAACATAGAACTCAAATCACATCGTGTCCGGTAATATGCTTCCTGTATGGCTGACTAAGAAAGTGTTACTGTTTACTGTACTATAAGAAATTTATGAAGTTTTATTGTTAAATCTTCAAGACCAAATATCGAGTCAACGAAATATTGTGAAGTGTATACATTTTCGATTTATTTCGCGTTTGATATTTTCGTCATCGTCAAATTCAAATTTCGTCAAAATTGTACATCATGATGTAGATTAAAGTTCTCCTCAGAATACTAAATTCCCCCTACGTGCACATATATAAGAAAAATGCTAAAACATTTTATTACAGAAATATCAGACATATGTGTATACGAACAACTCACAGAAAATTTCATCCAGTAAAAAGGAAAAAGAAAACTTGTAAAATCTATAACTAAAAAGAGACGGAGCAATGCTGCTTCCTGGATTGGTTATAATACAAATGGGATATGTAGATACAGAGAATATAAAACGAAGAAACGTCAGTAGCATGTGTGTGCTGTACGGTTTGACACAACAAGTCTCGCATACGGACAAATGTAATATTCTCAACTGTTTGCTTGGGTGATTGTATCAAGATTCGACAGCACAACTCTTGACTGATGCCAAACTTACGACGCCCGTATATCTCATATACATACCGGGTTTTATATTCCAAAGCCGGGACACTTGGCAACGAGATAAAAAATTAGGTTTCGAATATTGAATAGTAAATATCAGAAGCTCGGCGCTCGAGTGAATTTAAAATGGATCCTATACTTGTCAACAATTTATTGAGGTTGAATCTACGCACTATCCTGTTTCGCTTTGTCATATATTTTTTCAACTAATAAACGTGTATTTCAAGGTTATACAAAATGGTCCAAATATCTAGAAATAGCCAATTATATCGTAAATTGACAGTCCTGATTGTACAAAATTTGGGGTACACCTATTTTGACATACGTAGATTCTAGATTTTATATTTGCAATGTTGCCAGATTTACCGTTTATCTTACCGTTTTTCAAATTCATCACCCTGTATTTTCAGTCATTATTGGAATCTCCTATTTCCTATTCAACCATATGCAACTCTTATGATTTTATGTACTCTGTAAGGTTTAAAATACATAAAACATAAGTCTGGCAACGCCTATTTTTTTAAGTACCTATCTTCAAAAAAAAATTATTTTTTAGGATTGAAATCAGGTGAGCATAGAGGCTATTCAATTATACCTCGTCCACCAATTCATTGTCATCTAAATAACGCCCAACACTTACACTAAAATGAGCTGGCCGAGCTCCGCTTGCTTTTTTTTTCCTTCGGAGCCGTCCCTTCGCCGGTACCACCTCAGCCTCCTGGGCTTATTGTGGATACTCCTAGTGTTCTGACTACAACCTATTTAGCCAATCCGTTCCCTGTATTAGCTCATACAGGTTCTTTGCTGGTTGATTGTAGAAGTCTTCTGGAGTCATTTGGGTTCTGCCATACAGTTTCTGCCTTCTGTGGTCCAGCGACTCACAGTTGCATAGTATATGCAGGGCTGTTTCGGTATCCTTTTTGCATCTTCTGCATGTAAGGTCTCCGTTGTACAGCCCTATTTTGTTTAGGTGCTCCTTTGTGGGAAAGTGTCCCGTAAGTAGCCCCGTCGGTAGTGGTGCGCAGTTTGTTCCTGCTCATTGAGAGCAGTTCTTTCGCTGCTTTTTCTGATGGTTCTTTTATGAATTTCTTCCCATGTATTTGCCCAGTCGTATTCTTCCAGTGTTTCTTGTGTTGTTCTCTCAACCACCCTTTTAACCATGACCTCGTTAAGCATCTCCGCTTGCTTAAAACATATCTGATTAAAATTGGCTCTGAGCAAGTTTCTCATTGTAGGTACAATTTTATTTCTAAATAGAAGTTCATATTTATCTAATGTTAAATTTTTTTAGATAAAGGCCCAATCATCAAATTACAGCATTCTACATTTAAACTTCTTTCATACCTATCTACATATTTTGCGCCATGTTTCATATATTTAAGACCTTTTATTCTAAATAAAATCGTCTTACATATGATTGAACACGTATTGACATTCCAATAGTGACTGAATATACAGGTTAATGAATTTGAAAAACCAAAGCTACTGATAATATAAAAGAAACAGCAAATCTTGCAACATTGCAAATATCAAATATAGAATTTACGTTTCCCAAAGTAAGCGTACCTACCCCAAATTTTGTAATTAGGACTAGCAGTTTACGAGATAATTGGCCGTTTACAGACTCTTGGGCCACTCTGTATATATTTTAAATGTAAAACAATGGAGACTAGTGTAAAACGTTCAAATTTCCAATTACACAATGGACCATTTATTAGAAAAAACAATTTTCACAAAGGAACCATATTTCGAAGTCTCAATTCAACTTATCCAAAGAAAAAAGACCGTTCACTAAAAAACAACAACTACTTACCTAGCTATATAACACGAATGAAATTGAATTACACTTTAAAGTTGAACGGGGCTTGAATATCTGCAATTTAAAACCAACATTTTTTTTTGATACAAGATAGACACTAAGTAGAGAGGGAATCATAAAAAAACCACCTCCTCACTTCTTAGAAATCAGACAACTTGGGACATGCCACAAGTCGGTATGATAAAAAAGAATAACTTTCGCTACAGAATTAAGCAGCAAGAAGGATCCAAATATGTACCATTACCAGACTTGGAAAGAATGACATTCAATGGTACACAGACGGCTCAAAAGCAAATGGAGAAACTTGGATAGGAGTGTTCGAGCCAGGAACCAAACACTCTGAAGGCTTGGGAAAAACCCTAAGTATCTTTCAAGTGGAAATCCATGCCAAAAGAAAGTGCGCCAAGTTCAATATTGATAAAGGATACAGAGAACAAAGGATTATCAATGACAGATAGTCATGCAGCCATTAAAGCACTGAGCTCTTGTGTAATCAGTTCTATAATGGAGTGGGAATGCCTAGACAAACTCAATGAACTAGGCGAGAACAATGTAGTTACCTTACTATGGATTCCAGGACACACTGGAATAGAAGGACATTTCCTTTTATTCCAGCAAACGAACTAGCAAAGAGGGGGACTAAAATACCTTTCTAGGGACCTGATCCCTTTTGCAGAATCAGTCCCAATGTAATATTTGGAGAAATAAGTAAAGCCCAGAGAAAGAGAAGATCTGACCATTGCAAAGATCTAGTAGAGCTTAGACAATCAAAGATTTTTCTGGGTGAATAAAACCTGTTAAGATCAAACAAATGCAAAGTCAAATTAAACTAGAGCTAAAAGTTTTAACAGGGATCCTATCCATTGTCGCCTGAATGGGCACTTGAAAAAGCTCCAAATAGTGGAGGAAGAAGAATATATATTGTGTCATGGAAGAAGAAACCTCCATACACATACTTTCCAACTGCACAGCACCTCAGAATCCTAGAGCACAGTACCTAAGTTGAAGCCTGCAGATATCCTAAAATTCTTCCGGGAAATAGGACTAACGGAGCTACCAGATACACAGTCTCTCCTCAGAAGCTAAGTAGAAGTAGGGGGGCACAATAGATTTTATAGGTCTTAGTGAATGTTACCCAAAAAAAACACAGACATACATACAACACGTGAGTCCAGGCTGGCTTCACGCGGCCCTTATACAATTTTTTTGTGCGATTCCGCGTCGGCCTCACGTGGCACTTAACCTTTTAAAATAAACTGTAATAATTATTTACTGTTCTGTACTTTTCTTCACCAAGTTTAACGTTCACACTTAATATTTCCCGATTGTTCAAAACGATAAAAATAAATAAAACCAACAAAGGCGAAAAAGACAAGAGACAAGATATATATCAGGTGGACGTGATGCCTTGCACTAATCTGTTAATGTAATTCGTTACACTGTCAGTTCTTTTGTTAACAAATCGCAAATAAAAAGGCGAATGATTACACATTAGATGCCGGGTTATAACCGCAATATCATACCCTCATTTTTTTTGTGTGAAATGAAAGCCTTTAACTGCTTCTATTCAACAACTACAATTTATCTTCACGATCAGGTAGAGCTGGGAATAGAGGTGATATTGAATTTATAACAGTAGTAGGTACTACCCAATACCATTAGACATCATCATGTTAAATCCACAGTGAAGCCTTTTTGAAAACTGGGATGGATTTGAGTTTTAGTTAACAGATTTGATTAGGTTTATTTTTTATAAATAGATTTGATAAGTTATTGAAAGCAAATCGAAAAAGCGCTTAAATATCATAGGTATAGTTTGTTTCAAAGTAAATGGACCAATTGCAATAAATCATATGACTAAAAGCTGCTGTAGAAGAGATCGCCAGTGGCAGACTATATAAAATTATTTTAAGAAGGATCAAATTAACAAATAATATCATTTTTTTTATCATACATCCTTTGTTTTTTATTGAATATGTGAAGACCATTTCTCTGAATTTCTTTCTTTTTCCTCCTAAATGAGAGATTATCAATTTAAATTTATCACTCAACGGAAAAATGAACTATAACCAGGCCCGCCCTTGCCTTGTCCCTAGACTGTTGTTGGGTTTTATTTCAGGTAAAATTCTTTTAAGAATGTCGTAAAGGGTTGCATTTAGATGATTGCCGTTAAAAGCAAAGACAATATACTTTGAGACAAACTGTAATAAGAAAGTTATAGCGATAAGGTGTTGTGCTCGTCAATTTTTTTTACATGTTTTTCCGTACATTATCTCGAAAGTATTACTTTTATCACTTAGTTTATACAAAGGTGCGCAGATTTCGCGTCATTTAACAACGTCACACGAATCACAGAGCCGACTGATTTTTGGTCACGTGATTACAGAGTAATCTTAGCAAATTGCTATCAACGAACGGCTCGTCGAATCACACTCATTAACGAACTTTTAACCTTGGTTTTAACTGTATTTTCCATTTACGAAATTCCATATTTTTTTGCTTGCTGTTCCTGGCTATACGCTCATAAAAAAGACACAATTTTAGGTGTTTTCTTCTACAAGGCAGGTAAAAATAACGTTTAAGTACTGCTGAAATTTCACAACACCTTATTTCTATAACTTTCTTATTCGAAATTGATAAACTAATAGCGGCCCGAATATATTATTATTTTACGTACTTTTGTAAGTACATACAACCTATTTTGGACGAATATTTTTATTTGGACTTTACCTATTTTTACACTCTGTATTGTAGTTTAACTTAACATTGTATCAATCTACTATATTATACAGTGTCTTATATATGAGATGCTACATATGGATTCCTGTTACATTACTGTCAAACGCGAGCTAACTTTTTACCAAATAGCGTTCGTAGAAAATAGTAACAGCTTTGGAAAGGTCGATGAAAAATAAGTGAAAAATAAGTTATTTATTTCTCGTATGGCGATCTCATTAAACCAGAACAAATTAAAGAGCATTAAAAGCGTATTTGAAATTATTTTTCAACGACCTTTCCAAATATTTTTTATTACTTTTGATGGACGCTATTTGGTAAAAAAAGTTATCTCGCGCTTGGCAGTTTTGTACAGAAATCCCTGTCGTCTATATGTTATAAATAACACAGTGCATATCATCGAACGTTATTTCAGCCTCCACCTCTACACTACATAAACTCCAAGAGTGTTTCCGGTATTTATTCAAGCACTTTAGCAGTTCTTGTCGGCAAATAGTGATAATTGCTGATGAGCTCATAAACCGACTAATTACGGCATACCTTCGAATAGTTACTGTTATAAACGGAAGTAAGTCCTCTACAGAGGAGTCTGGAAGACATTTTTATTGGCCGGTTGTGTCGGTTTTTTTGTAAGCTTTCGTGTATGGCGGTCTCGAGAGTATGCGGTCGACGTAATGAAATCCTGTAATTTTTCATAGATTAGCTTCTAGCAAGTTGAAAGATGATGAAAAGCGGTTCGGATAAAACATAATGATTATACCACTTAAATTTAATAGCAGAGAGTTATAAGGAATAAGGAAACTAAAAGTTTTGTCAATAAATGGTTAAGTAGACAATAAAAAATTGTGATAGTTCCTGCTGACGAAAGGGTCATCTTTGGTAATTCAAAATTTTCACAATTTTTGTAATTCATTGTTTTATATTGTTATTGAGGCCTATAATATGGAAAGCCAAAATAAGAGCTTATATTATGTTACGTAATTTTAAGTCGACAATTCATGCCAGTCATTGTAGCAGAAATCAAGAGTGTTTTTGTTATAAAGTTTTAACAAAAAACTGCTTGCACCATGACTTCGAAGATACCATGTAGATTACTAAAATCCAAAAACCAGCCACATTTTTTTACTTGTGAAATTTGTTTCAACAATAATTATTAACAAAAAACCTTTTATTTGTTTTTTTCCAAATAAAATAAAAAGTACTGGATAAATAGCGTTACCCTCAAAAATTTGTAATAGAGAATGCGAAAACCTACAAAATGGTTTCTTGGAAATTCCGATCCGAGTGTCTTAGGGCGAGAAATGCAGGAAAAAAATTGATCTTTTTTCAAAAACTCGTATCTCCATTAATTTTCGATATTAAGGACTCATTTTTTGGGAAATGGTAGCCAATATGTATTTTGAACTGCCGAAAGATCAAATTTGTTGCTTCAATATTTATTGCACAATCGCGTTATAAACAATTTATAACCTAATCTCGAAAAATGCATAAATATTGGCTGAATCGTGCGATTGAAATTTAGAAAACGGCTTCTTAAAGTAGATATCGAAAGCTACAATTTGTATATCTCACATTTTCATTTCAAGTTTGAAGAAAATTGCTAAAAATGCTTATAGATTGCTTCACATCGTTAAGCATATTCGAGCAAACGTCCAGCCTGTATAAAACACTGAGCAGTCTGCAAGCTGTAGTCGTGATATAAAAATATGTGATCAGAGTAAAAACAAACTATTTAATGGTCGTTAAAATGGCTAAATAAAGTATATAAAATTTTTAATTACAACTTAAAACAATGGGCTAATAATTGTTTATGCTAGGATGGAAAAGGGGTTTATAATGGTCAGTTAATAATTAACATTACAACATTCAGGACCAAGTAATTAATACACAGATGGCTCAAAAACATCTCAGGCTCTGGTACAGGAGTATACGGGCGCAGACCTAGGACAGACATTTCAACCTCTCTAGGATACCATACAACTATATTTCAGATGGAAATTTACGCCATTGTTTTATGTGTGGAGCAAGCAAATCTTATAGATAGAACAATACAAATTTTCTAGTACAACCAAGCGGCTTTGAAAGCACTTAGCATTCATTCTGACATGGATAGAAACGAAAAGGAAGACTCTATTGCAAGGAAAAGTGCCGCACGTGCTTCTATCGGACCAGAACCTATTATTGGCATCGCAATAAGTTTTGCCAAACAAACACTTAATACCTGGACAGCAAAAAGAGCTTTAGACTTCTGGCATAATTTATCAGGTTTGGTTCATTCAAAGGCTTTCATACATACTTCGAAGAATGACTCCAAACAAATGTTAGACTATAGCAGGCATGACCTACGTTGTCTAACAGGCGTTTATCTTCTGAATCATATTATTCTTAAACTTGGACTGTCGGAAGATCCGACTTGCAGTCTTTGTCTGGAAGATGATGAAGCAGCAGAGTATATAATTTGTGCCTGCCTCGCCGCGGCTCGATTCAGGTATCTGTTGTTTGGTAGGGTCTCTCTCTCGTCCTCAGACCTGAAATATTTCTTGGCATCTAACAATCCGATTGTTCAGCTTGTACACTTCTTCTTCCAGGTATCCATAAATAAATACAGTAGAAATATCAAATTGATTTGAATCCTTTTCTAATCAGCAGATGAAATTAACAAAGCTTTTATTGTTCCAGGTCATAAATAGCAACTAATCAATAATATAAATTCAATAGGATTCGCCATATATTTGTGACAATTCTTCGACTATACCAATCGAGATTTGAATTTATCTATAAGGTGTCTATTCACTAGAAGTAGGAGAGCAAACTATTATAAAGATCTATATGGATTAGCTTCAATTTTGTAGCCTATTTGAAAGAAACAGTTTTCATTCATGGTGGATGGTGGATTTCTGCGAAGTTCTTGACATGTTGAGCAAAGTTGGACCGTCTTCTCGATGTCTTTGTCAACCCGAGCCACCAAACATATGAACGTGCTGCCGACTTTGTCCGAACTATACCGTGATGAGATGCGTGAATTGCGTCTAGAACCTTCTGGCGTAAAGAGGAAGGAACCACCACGTGAGGATCAAGACCTATTAGGTCTAAGCGACCCGTAGAACGTCTGACTTATAAGTGATTTTGTTTTGTTAATTTTGATTGTAACTGTATTTTAAAAAATTAGAGAGAGGAGAAATGTTATGTACTTCGAATTCAAAATTGTGTTTTTTTCGTGACAACGACTTTATTTATTTTGTCAACATCAGTTAGTTTTTCTGCCTGTCACTTTTGGTTTTGTCTACTCATAAATAAATTTGTGTTCCCAATTAAGCGTTCTTTTATTGTGTGAACATAACAGCTCTATTTCCAGGTCTTCTCTTATTTTTATTTCCCATTTTGTCTCTTTTTGTAACACCCCTGACTCTTCTAAGGTAGGTACTTCATTTCTACTGCCTGAATTTGACTCTTTTGTCGCTATGAGCATCCTTTAGTCAGGAGAATTATTAATTTCAATATCCTGTTTTCCGTTTTCTTGAATTTCCACTTCTAAGTATTTGAAGCTTTCCACCTGCTCAATATTTGTTCCAACTATTGCAATCTTCTGTATCTGTATCTGTAGAGTAGGGAGGGCGAGTGTAGGCTCACAGCACTTAGGCTACATGTGACCCATTGTACATCCTCCCGAGGAGTTGTCCTCCTAGGTCATCGTCCATCCTATCCTTCTCAGGAAGGTGGACAGGACTCCAGGAGACATCTCCTTTATATCGGCAGGTGTAGGCCAAGACTCACCGAACACACACTCTCTTATTGACGATAACTCCGGACACTCGCATAGGACATGCCTGACTGTTTCATCTTCCTGCATAGAGGTGTGTCCACTAGCCCCATAGTATGGAGGTGTTTCCTTAGTTGACAGTGACCAGTCAGAAATGCCACTGTTATACGTAGGTTTTTTCTGGTCATCGCCAAATATTTCTTCGGCGCCATCTTCCCAGGGTCGCCCAGGGTGATCCTGGCAAAACTGTTCTTTGATTCCCTCCCATCTCTCAAGGGATTGAGCATGGGTGTAACGTTTGGCTAGTTCAGCAATTGTCGAAGTCGTCAGGCCGTAGGTGTCACTGGGTCCAAGAATTTATTGCAATCTTTATTTCCCTACTGTTTCTACATAATGTGCATCATTTTTGGTTTGTTCCTATGTATGTTCATCTCATTTGCTTTTAAAGTTTATTCCATGTGTCTAAATTCTGTAGGTCCTTTTCTGTCCTCGTCGTAATAATTAAATCATCTGCAAAAGCTCCTTCAGCGATGTTTTTATTTCTGTAGCCTATATCTTTTTCATCTTCGGTGAACATTGTTAAAAGGCAAGCATTATACAAATTTAAAATTTTGTTGAATTTAGAATTTTTTGAAATAACTTTTAGGTATTATTTTATATTACTTTCACCTGCCGATCGATATATGATCACAGGGATCATCGACATAAAATGAACAAAGAAACGAAAACACACACTTGATAGCTCATATAAAATATTTTCAGTATATTCGTCCTTTTAATATTCGAAGTATGTATCGACGTGGGTTATGTGGCCTGGGAATACAATTCAAAATTCGTGTTTACGAATAATAGTTGCGTGGGGGCGATGCATATATCCGTAAAAGTCTAGTTTGATAAGAGTAGAGGGTGGGGTGGTGGACGTAAGGGGAAAACGGCCAATCATCGATTGGAAATTCGGTTCGGTGAACGGGATCCACTCTAGTTCCGGTGATGGGATGTCTGAAAATGACGCTTTTTGTCGACTGACCCCATGTCAATGCCACGAGCTAACCCTCTATTTACCCCCATGTTAAGCTTCCTGAGGGTGTCTTACCGGAATCGAATTGAACGCACAACAAGTACGTGTTTCGTTTTTTATGTTTCACTTTATTTACTTTAAAACAAGTCAAGCTATTTGGCTGGTTTGACAAATTACCTTTGCATCGTCAAGACTAAATAATATTATGCAAAACACTTAATTGGATCGAGTCACATTAAATTAAATAATCGATCTTTTAATTGGTTGTCAAAATTATCACAAGTTTAATTTTTATTCTATTGGAATATCACAGAACTTAGCAATGTTATTGATAATACACTGTGTCCACTTAAGTTCGCACCATACGGTAAACTTTTTTTTCTCCGATTGGCAGCAAATATTAATTTTGCTGACTGATATCAATCAGCAAAGTATTACTTTTCCTGCCTAGGCAGCAAAGTGGTTACTTTGCTGCCTGTGATTATACATTTCCATAGCAACCAACCAAAATAAAGAGATTGTGGGAATTGTATAAATTTGCAAATACAATATCCTCATGAACAATCGGAGAAAAAATTATATGTTCAACTTGGCAGCACAGTAGATTGACTGCCTAGTTAAACAAATAACTATTTTTATCAACTTTAGGAAAAAACCTTATTCTTCAAAAAAAGTTCTGCATGTTCTAAAATCTGAAATATAATTATCAGTTATCAATTTTTTTTAGTATTATAAGAGGTTTCTCAAAAAATATGAGCTTTCCTCAAGGGTAAAGTACTTTTAAATTTGATAATATCGAAAAATGTTACGAATAAAAGTTGATCAGAATTCGAAGCTATGTTCAAATATACGGTTATATCCATTTATTTTGAAAAAATGTATTTCTAGATACAATAACAATGCAAATTTTACTGTGTAATTTTACGTGTACAAACTAATGAATGTTTAAGAGCTACAAATGTTTGACAGTTACTGTCAGAACGCGTTAGAATTTCAAGCAAATATGGTACCTGCCTTATTAAGGAAATATAAACAATATTAAACAAGAACAAAACAAATTTTCCCAATGTAAATGTATGAAATTGCATATTTGATTGTAGTGTTCAATTCTGATCAACTTTTTTAATGAAATTTTTCGATTTTGTCAAATTTAAAGGTAGGTACTTACTCCTGAGTAGAATTCATATTTTTTGACAAACCTCGTATAATACTGAAAAAAATTGATATCTGTTGATTTTATTTTAGGTTTTGGAAGATGCAGAACTTTTTATGATGACTACATTTTTTTCCTTAAATGAATAATAAAAAAGTTTCCCATATGGTGCGAACTTATAGGAGGACACAGTGTATAAGATAAAAAGAGGGACTCCATACCTCACGAGAAGTTCACTGGACTGATAATTATCTACTTTCAATTGCTCCTAACCATTTTTTTTATTTGCTGATCCATTCAAGAACATTTCCAAGTATACCATATTTATTTAGTTTTATGGTAAAGTCCCTGTACATTGTCAAACAAACGCTGTTTTAAAATCAATAAAAACAGTACAAATAACTCTTCTGAATCTATGGAGTGCTTCCACTTCAAAACAACTAGTTTTAGTGCAGATTCATAACAATGTCCCAAATTTTTTTATTATAAGTATAATTTTATTCCCATTTTCAAAAAGGCAGCATGTTAATTGGTTCATCACATTTTTTTGTATTTATTACCTTTTGAATAGGTACCATAAGTGAAGTATTCCTTAAGTCAGAAAATTTACTTTGTTCCATACTTAAATTCATTATATCTGTTCATTTATCACTAATAGGATTCCAGCCCTTTTTCCTAATGGTTTTGATAATCTTTTCTATTGAATAATCTTCACTTTTTATTGGGTTACTTTGTGAAAGAAAGTTGTATAAAGGAGTTAAATGGTTATCAATAATAACATTCGTTCCATTCTAATATTTGTAACAAATTTGTGAAGAAATTATGAAAAATAGTTGTATAAACGTTCTTATGTTTTTTTCGAGTTGTATGTAGGTATATGATTTTTGGGGTGATTCTCAGAAACTAGTAGTTCCTTTAGTCCTATTTCCCGGAGGAATTTTAGGATATCTGCAGGCTTCAATTTAGGTAAATGTTCCTCTTCTATCCAGTTATCTCCTAGGTACTGTACTCTTGGATTCTGGAGTGCTATGCAGTTGAAAAGTATATGGATGTAGGTTTCTTCTTCCATGCCGCAAAACTACATTCTTCTTCCTCCACTATTTTGAGCTTTTTCAGGAGCCCATTCGTCCCGTTAGGATCCCTGTTAAAACTCTTAGCTCAGTTTCACTCTGACTTATGCATCCATTTGATCTCAACAGGTTATAGTCACCCAGAAGAATCTTTGATTGTCTAAGCCCCACTAGATCTTTCCAATGGTCAGATTTTCTTTTTTTCTCGGCCTTACCTATTTCTTCCAATATTACATTGGGGCTGATTCCGCAAAAGGGTTCAGTCCACCTCTTTTATAGCTCATCTGTTTTTTCAAGTTATTTTGAATCAAATTAAATAACTAAACAAGATAAATATGACATTTTTCCTTTAACTAACTCTGCTTCTTTTATTTGATACCCTACTCAATCAGCAGCCATACCTGTAATTATATAGCCGTTTAACATTTCGTTTGTAAAGAGAAGTTCTGTTCATCCTGGGTATTAAAAAATTCCAATAGTATAATACCTAATAAGTTTAAAGCCTTGATATTCAACTACATAAGAGAAAACTCCATATCTCCTCTGTGGGAAAATAAGCATATAGATACACGTGTGTTCCATCCCCTCAGCTATAAGCACAAATATCCGAGGAAATGAAAAAAATTGATTGTTGAAATGTAACCCTTAGGCCGATCTGAGAATAATGTGAAATGATATTTAGGATCGGAAATAAAAGTTATGTATCATAAGAGTTTGGCGCGAGTTGTTTACCATAACGTTAACTTTGTTTTTAAACTTAGTTAGTTCACGAAAAATGATTTCAACTATTAATATAAATATTGAAACAAAACGGTATAATAAAATTGTGATGGTAATTTTTCCAGCACGAAAAGGCAGTGCAAATACACTGTGGGCCAAATTTATTTAGAACCCAATTTGTCTCTGAATATGTATTTATTTTTTAATCTACCGGATTTTGGTGAAATTTTGTGTAAATATTAGGGAGGCCTTTTCTTAGTTGTAGAAAAATTATCTAATCAAAATGTACAGGGGGAGTCAAGTAAGAAGCAATCTTTTTAATCATTGCTTTTGGGGCTGATGCAAAATTAATTTTTTTTACTCTGAAACTACAAATAATATTTGAAAATATTAAGAAACTATCGGAAAAACCTATAAATATAAAAAAGTGTTTCGAAAAACTTTAACCTTGTAGTTAAAAAGTATTTTTTTCGACAACTCTGTTTAGTATAATATTACCATACAACATAATAGGGTTTTATTAAATAACAAATTAACAAAGCGGTAATATGAAATAAATATATTTTTCAATGATTTTACAAGAGCTTATTGTTGATTTGACCTCCCTGATTATCTACAACAGCTTGAAGTCTTCGGTGCCAATGTCCAATTGACTTATTATATTGTTCTCATTAACTTTTTTCTTCTACGCTCCCCAAATGTTATAATCGACGGCGCTCAGGGCTATTTGGAGGTGACATGTTTGGTTCAATAAAGTCAGAACAATTTTTTTGCAGATATCTCAAAGTACTTCTTGACGTATGGCTACATGCGCCATCTTGCTGGAATGTGTAGTTGTCGTTGATAACTCGACAGTATTTCTGTTAATTTGTTAATATATAAAACTCTATTTCGCTGTAAGGTAATATTTTATTATAATAATATTATATTATAGTTTCTTTTCCGATAGTCTCTTAATATTTTCAAATAATATTTGTAGTTTTAGAGTAAAAAAATTAATTTTGCAACATCCCCAAACGCAATGATTAAAAATATTGCTTCTTATTTAGTTCCGCCAGTAGATTTTTTTTAGATAATTTTTCTACAATTAAGAAAAGGTCCTAATATTCACACAAAATTTCACGAAAATCCGGCTGATTAAAAAATAATTATTATTCAGAGACAAATTGGGTTCCAAATTCCAAATAAATTTGGTCCACAGTGTAGAACATATTTGTCAGTAATTTCAACGGATTTGGTTAGCTAAGAGTTTAAGAGGTTCATTGATCTTGAAGCGCTTACTGTTGACTTAGATAGCTCTTTATGAAAAGGAGGTGACTGGTTGAAAAGGGGCGAGAATTGGTTTTTCGCGATTTGCAGAGTTAATACTGTTTCTCATCGGGTAAATATTTAAAAAATCCACAATTTTGCATTCAGAATTAAATTCTACGGAGTCTTTATTAGGAAACTGTTAAAATCACAAGTTTGGACAAATATTTTCAACAATCTTCTCCGAAGGTTTCAGAAGCATTGCTGTTTCATAAATTAGTTCCTGCTACATATTATAACTATAGGTAGTTTGGTGATTTTGAAAAAAATACAAGAATTTTTTTGATTTTTAGTTGATTATTAAAAGGTGATCTTGCAGACTTCATAAAAACATTAAATATCTTAAAAACCACAAATTTTTTGATATGTCAAGTTTATGCGTTTTTCACGTGAAAACCATTGAGGAATACAAAATCAATTAAAAATAGCTTCAAATCCTAGTGGCGTAAAAAATGGGAGGAGAAAAGTGACATATTATTTTTCCCAATGTACACCACTGGATCAAGTATTGGAACATGATTTTTCATCAAAATATGCCCTTTTACATTTAAAAACAACCTAACGAATGTCGAATCAATTTATTCTTCCATTTTAAAGTTATCAAGCTGAAACATTTAAATTTATAACTTTTTTTTATTCAGCTTAACGTGCATGTGACAGCTATGGTTATTAGTACGAGTTACATTACAAATATATAATATAACAGAGGTTGACAAATGTAAAATTTTTGTAATCAGTAAATGAAGTGAATGGTATTATATCTTGTTTATAAGCTGCTCTTCCTCCAGGAACTGGATCGCCGTATCCACTTGTTTTTTGTTATTGAGGATGTCTTCTATGTTGGGTTTTATACCAAGCTGTTGGCGTCTTATGGCGAAATGTATGGGCACTCAGAGAGGATATATTTTATTTTTAGCTTCGTGTGGCAATATTCGTATTTTCGCAGCGAAGATGATGACATTATATATCCATGTGTTATTCGAGTGTGTCTAATATGTATAGTCTACGAACAATAGCCATGTTTCGTCTAGATAAACCAAAGTATAGGTAGGTTCGTTCACTGTTGGTTGAATGTTACGCAGCATTGAAGTAACTTGATTCCAGTGATTTTGCCAGGTGGTTAAATTTAGTTTTTTTAAAATAAGCTTTCACGTCTTCAGATATTTGTAGATCCATGATGTTGGGAAGAGAAGAGGCTTGTTTTGAAAGGCAATCGGCATTTTCGATACCTATTATCCCGTCATGAGAAGGAACCCATATAAGGGTGACTGAATTCTGAGAAATTCATATCTGTTATGTATATCTTGTGCTATATAGGATGGCTGGTGAATGAGCTGGACTCCTCAATCCTTTATATCATTCTTTCCAATTTTACGAGAGGTAAGTGTCTTTTAAAAACACCCTATATATAGGTACTTATCTACGGTACCAACGGTCAAGAATAGAGATCTTGGACATTTCAAGAGCAGTAGGGTGCAACTTGTTGGTACTTTTATAAATAGTTTTTTTTTTTTGGAAAAAATACATACATGTTATTTGAATAACACAAATGTCTAGAGCACAATCCTCCATATCAAAAGTAATTTTGCGCTCCGAGTCAATTTTTGAAGGAGTATATTTATATAGTAGCAAAATGTCTTTCGACGAAGCGGTTGCTCGCATAAAATATTCATGTTTTACCTACATGCATATAGAGTGAGAGTATGTGTTTGCATCTTCGACGAAATTTTTCGTCGCTATACAACTACAATTTCGTTAGGTTGGTAACGCTAGTCGTTGATAGACTCTAGAACAATAGATTTATGTATGTAGATTCTTTTTTATCAAACTATGTAAGCTATCGCTTTTTTACTTATATTGACTTGAAAATGTTCGAAGAAATGAATTATACTCGAGCTAAAACTAAAATAAAATGATTTTCGAGAAATTGAGGGTGAAATTCGTAGTCGACACTTGAGGGTCACTCATACTTCACTCATTCTAATTGTATGCAGAGACACTTGACAGGCAAAAAGTGAGGTTGAGTTTGAATGTAACTTGAATGAAATATGAGTACCTACAGATTCCAGCTCCCTTGAGTGAAGATTTCTAACCCATAAACCACGTTTGTACCTTTCACTGTCATTTTACGATATCGAAATTTTGTTTGGTTGTTATTTGTCTGTTATAGTTTCAAATTTTCCAATGAAATTAGTATGATGGATGATTTTATTGATTTGGTAAACTAGATTGAAAAATAAACTTATGCAGCAAATAAGAGATAAATATATATATGAACAGTTAAGAACTAAACGGAGAATAAAATACTTGCAGAGGGCTAATAAACGAACTGAACACAACACAAATTCGAGTATATATGAATGCAATGGCAACAGATGTCAGATGAACGTTAAAGGACATTCATAAATCATAATTGTTAACCAAACGCAACTAAAAGTTCCTAATAATAACATTGATGCCAAATTTTCTTCACTCAAATTGAAGTATTACTTAAGTAATGACTGTGGATATACAATAAGTCGTCTCGAGCTAATCTCAAACTAATTTGAGTTTGAGTATGAGTGACCCTCAAGTGTCGACTATGAATTTCACCTTTGTACTACATCTTTGTATACACTAACTCTGCATTTCGTAATGAAACTAATAAGAAATGATAACAATTGATATCAAACCTCGCCCCACGCTATTCTCATAATGAGGATCAATTTTCTTGCTAAAAATTATTTTTACCCCGACTATAATTCAAATGTCTGTTCGACCGATTCCGGAGTCTCAGTTAAAAATACGTGATAATCAGTAGTTTTCTCTAAAGATGGTTTTCAGCATTAATGTAATATTTCGCAAATCGCTATGAAAATTTGACAATCCAGACAGAAATTTTTGAAGAAAAAGTCAAAATTTCCTATTCATTCCCATACAGTTGTATATATTCATGCATATTCGTACATTTCTCTTGATTTCTTCGGCAATAATTCTAATAACGCAGTTTTCACTGCCTCAACCAGATCTGGAGGAGTCCCAGAAATGGAAAATTCATAATTACTTTCGAGAACGCCAGCAATAGTATATTATACACCAAAGTGGTGATGACTATTATTATTGGCCGAGCACCAAAATTATTAATAAGGTGCAAGGTTTATAAATGCTTCACCACCATGGTGTATATAGAGCTTTTTCCACTACTAGCCAAATTTAAGAGAAAAATTAAGTTTGCAATATATTTTGAACGCACTTCTGTCATTAGTCATTTTTGGTTGAGCGCGAATTTTAAACTAATGGCATTTAAATTCAGATAATTCAATCTTGAGGTAATTTCAAGCAGCAAATATGCTAGAGACAATCTCCTGGGTATACAAAATTATGTTGCACAAGTTTTTGTTGAACTACCATCTCTGGATTCTCAAAATATTTGAGTTTGTTCGTTATTGACCTAGGTTAATAATAGAAAAAATTATTAACAACTAATAGAGAAATTCAACTTCTCAGTTGGTTAGAAGAAGCAATAATTGTCATCTTCCAGCTAGTAGTAGAAAAACAAATTTATATGCGTCAGGTTTGACAGTTCAACCTTAAAATACGTAAACCAAGCAGCTTTTTCACGAATTTAAAATATTTGTGAATAAAAATGATCCGCGATTTTTTCAAAATGAATTTTAAAAAATTTGCGAAAAGTAGGTATATTTACCAAGTATGAAAAGCTAGATTCCTAGACTCTGTAACCTCGACTTAGCAATATTTACAGTCGTCCACGAATATCAGGCTTTTCCTACTCGGTAAATACCTAATTTACTATTTCCAATCCATAACTATTAGAATATAAATTAGAACCCAGCAAACAACTGCATCTCAGGAAAAAGAGAAATATCCCCAATTAAATAAATGTTAGTTATTAAAAAAAATTTTATAATCAAAATGCTAATAAACAATTGCTGGCTAGAAATGGATTGAGGTAAAAAAGGCAATAAGTAGATGTCAAAACAACACCTCACAAATTTAAAAATCACTTTCCCAAAATTAGAACGCTCATTGAAAACAAACATCTTCTTCTCAGGTTATTTGCCCCTACAGATAATGAAGTTAAACGGAGCTGTGATATCTTCTCGATATAATCAACAACATCACTTGTAAGCTTCGGCGGTGGAAGAGGTTGTAATATTATGCTGAAATCTAGTGAGAAACATTTATTGCAATGTTAAAATTTATGTTCTAGTTATTGTGATTTGATATCCCAAAAAATAACAAAAATAATAACGAATATACCACAATGAACATAGATGATACAACTTTTAATGGAATCAACGAAATCAACACTGAAACAGAGCGAAATAATCACGATAGATAGAATCTGCACAGGATGATGTTTTTATTTCATTTCATTTGGCCCAAAATAATCATACCTTATATTTAGTTCAGCAATATTTTTTTCAACGCTTTTGTGTTTAACAAAGGTATATAACTTTTCGTTAACGTCGTATTCCTTGAAAACGCAACGTCAAAACCATACTTCAATGTTTGATTCCTCCCTACTGCTGAACACACTAATTTTTTACCGAGGAAAAGTTATTATTGTAAATTGCATATAGTTAGTTTCTTGAGGAAAACCCGATTTTTCAGCCCTGGTGATTTCACATGCAGATTCCCTTTGATCCGAAATACATTTATATAGCAAACGGGTCTAGCATGAGATCCCTTGCTCTTGTTTTCTATTCCTGGCTATATCCACCCGGCAGTAGAAGCTGCAACGGCGGGGCGTATATATTCGTTATTTTTGTTCTTTTATCCAGATATTCGCATTCTTGTCTTGGGGGACTTCTATCCTTCATATATTGTGAGATATACGGGAGAAGAATCTATTCCCCAGACGACAGGAGTGCCAACCAAACAGGAAACGACGCCTCTACACGCAGGGAATGTAAGCATCAGACTGAAATATTGCGAACTCAAAGATTCAACCAATTTTCATATATTCACTTTATTGAGATAGCCTTGGATATATAAATTCCCAGTTTCGATACCTTTCGCCAGGAAATGTGAAATACAATAAAGAATGGGATTTCAGAAAAATCACAGACAAAATATTCTTAAAAACATTTTCAAAATACAAAAACTAGTTTTTTCAAGGTTATTTATTTTCAATTTGCACAAACGATTGGTTAAGGAATACATCAACTATTTTTTAGACCACAGGTGAACTAATTCAAAAAAATTTAAAAATTTTATATTGTTGAAGTTAAACTTTGAACCCTTTTTATACACACCATGTATAATGCGAAAAAATTTTCAACATGGATTCAACTACGTCTGACCTTGCTAAAAGCAACCGAACAGAAACCATTTTCATATCTTTAAGGGTATACTCGTAAAAAAATAATTTATAAGGGTCTGCAAAGATCAAATTTTCTACAAAAAAATTAGTAACCCAAAATTCATGCATTTTTCGAAAAAAGTCTTGAGACAAAAGTATACTAAAATTTACGTTTTTTTTTTTTCTACGTTTTTGCAGCATCTAAATTAACGAAGTTACAGTAGAGCCGGAAGTCGACCATCTTTGAAAATATTTCAGTTGAAAATATCGTATCCAAAAATCCACACTTGAAAATTTTCATGATTTTACTATAAGTATTTTTCACACACAGATATAGTTTTAACTCGTAGTGGGACACCCTGTATAGATACTAATTATGTTCGTGACAAAGTATATGCGCTGGAAAGGGATTGCAGTGAAAAACATTATTACAATTATTTTCCAGTAAATAGACTCTGAGGAAAAGTTTCACTGTATTCATTCAATAGTATACTGTGTCACAAGGGCAGAAAAGTAGCCCAAGACTATTAGGTAGTTGATAGTTGAGAGCTCCAAAAGCGTTTCCTGAATGTGTGACACCCAACTTTTTTCGCCTACCGAATCAACTAAGAGGCTTCAGAATGAGATTTATCCGACATTAATTTCACCATTTTCCTTTTAAATTTTCAATTTTTTTGGGGTTTTTCCTTTTTCTTTGAACATTAAGCTCGTTAAAACACACTTTAACGGGCTGCAGATCGTTATTATATGAAATAACTAGTTAAACCATGAAATACAAGAGAATTTTATACTTTAACAGACACGATCAGTTATTTCATGGAATAACTAGGTATTCTTCAAAATAACGAAAAATAGCCAATGCTACTCCGACGAGATGTAGCTTTCTGTAAAATTGGTTTAGTACATAAAAAAAACGCACACTTCCTTCGTTATACATAATGTTAGAGAGTTTTCGAAGCCGCTTAAAAAGCACGCTATTTGACAACTTTGACATATGGTATGTCACTTAACGTATACCGTTCCCGTACACCACCGGTATCTTACGGACGGTAGACATAGCGGTTGCATTAACGAAAAGACCACGGAAAGACGAAAAATCTAACCTCAATTCAATGAGTGATGTCTGTATTCTGTATGTTGTCTCTGGTATCTGTTTTTTCGCGAATTGCGATAGCACATATTATTCATAATTATCATCCTATCAATTAATAGTAGTAACTTGAACAATTTAAAAAGAAGTAGGACTCAGTTGTTCTCTGAGGAAGACAATCAGATTTTGCTAACTAAAACTTTGGCAAACAACCCTTTATAGATCCCTTAAAATGGATCATAAATCACTCAAATTTCTGCAAATTTACGCCTTTTGCTAGTAGAAACAAATCTAATAATATTGTAACTAACAAAAACTTTTGTTACCGTTACCGTTGGGGCGCAGAAGGTTCGAAAACTATATGTTTATCTGTCAAAATAGTCAAAATAGTCGGGCGGTTAGATTTATGTTAACCGCTACCGTCTCAGTATATGAACGTTTTTGAAAACTCTCTATTAACTTATTACAATTATTTTTATTCTAAATTTCAATGCGCTCCCATTTACTTGCGAAGGAATGCAATGCTTGGAAATTTGGAGAAGGACACCATTCCACACATTTATTTAAACATTTTTCTCGTATAGATACAATACCAATGCTCAAAAGAAAACTTACGTATTCGATAAACGGATTCACATCGAAATCAACGAATTGAAATTCAAAAACCACACATCCTAACCGAATTTTAGTGGTAAAACAATGCGTGACACAAAACGTCGCAAAAGGTAAAGACCTAATAAATAAGCTAAAGTCGTAAAGCGTGTAGAGGTGAGCTAAATAGGAGTTGGGAGTTTGGAGTTCCCTTTCATAGAAAGGCGTGTTATACATTCGAAAGTAGATTTGTATTCCAGGCTTTTCCTCACTCTAAAATTGCTGCAAATAGATGAGTGCACATTTGGTTCATTAGAATAATAAGCCTTTGTGCTTTTCAATATATCTTGATTGTCATATTTACCAAATTTCTGACAATATACTGGATACTTGAGTTTGCTTACAATAATTAGTTTAATACAATGTTTGTTAATACTTTGTAAGAATTAGTTATGTTAATAGCATTCAATAATCTCCAGCTGCATAAATTAGGTGTACACAATATTTCTTTCTAAGCTACTTGCTAGAAGATGGTGTTTTGGTACAGGGATATGTGAATATAACCTCAAACTTCAGTAATATACGCCTTTTAAAGAGATTTTTGTAAACGCTTTTGATATTTTTTGGATAGCTGCTGTAAGCTCAAATTATTTTTTTTACTGGTGCTTCAACCACGGAAATGAATTACTTCACTGTTTGTAATACCGTCATTCTGGTTTGCAATATCGTCATTGGTGATGACCACAAGGTTTCACGGCATTGTGTTTCCAATTTTTGTAGCACTAATAATATGATTTCATCAAATATGCTGATATAACTGGAAGGATTTGGCTTAGAGAATTCCTAATAAAAATTCAACTTATGTAAAGGAGCAGCCCATTCTGATATTGACAACAGTGGTTGATATTCATGCAAATTGCCTTATTTTTATGTAAGACCTAATTGATTAGCAGTAGTGGGGATAAATAAACTGAAGGGTTGCCATTTGTTGGTGTATAATAATAGTGTAGGCCAAAAATAGCAAACAAGGATCCTAACGGGAGATTGCTACCTGAACGGGAGGAAGAAGAATGTAGATTTTGTGGCAAGAAAGAAGAGACCTCCATCCACATACGTGCGAATTCCACAGCAATTCAGAATCCTAGGGCACATTACCTAGGAGATATTGGATGGAAAAGGGTCATTTTCCTAGGTTGAAACCTGCAGATATTCTAAAATTCCTCCGGGAAATAAGACTAAAGGAGCTACTAGTACTTATTTAAGACTTTCATCAGAAACTAAGAAGAAGATCAAAATATACACCACCTGCATGACTTGAGATTAAAGATTGCAATTAATGTTCACTAAATTCCATATCAATTTTCTATTCAGATTCGATAAATCATACGTTATTTATGTAAATAATCATTTTGTCTAACAACCTCTTAAATCTTAAGACATCAAAAACTTCTTAAATGCAAGTTTATTAAAAATGAGCACATTGATTAGATTCCGTCGATAGTTAACATCGTATTCCAAATGACGGCGGAATCGTTGGCGGCGGTTCATAAGCCAGCGAGTTCATTATTTAAGGAGCACGATGGGATCTCGCGACCGCCTCCGGGATCTCCGAGATCTCCGACCTACCCTAACAACATATTAGTTTAATGTGTTAGGACTTTAAATGATCCACATCGGCACAGCCACTAGCTGGATTTTCCGCTTTAAACTCCTTTTATTAAGAGAGTGAACTTTGCTAAAAGAAAGTTTATTTTGGAAATTTTCTTGTTTGGCTGTGATTTTGTTCGTTTATGTTTTTTGTTTGTTTGTTTTGAAGGGGTTTCTTGATACTTTATTTGTTATTTTAGGGAATTTAACCAAAATATTTATTTATACTTTCAATTCAACGCTTCAGTAGCGCTCCAACTACCGTTATTACATTTTAACAGCTTA
This sequence comes from Galerucella nymphaeae, assembly GCA_963978555.1. NCBI lineage: Eukaryota > Metazoa > Arthropoda > Insecta > Coleoptera > Chrysomelidae > Galerucella > Galerucella nymphaeae. The sequence goes on from OZ021715.1 coordinate 7,875,706, forward strand.
TTATTAATTCCATTTTAATGTCTCCAAGCTTTCCATTGGCCAAATTAATTTAAATTTATTATTTTAATGTAGCCTGTTTTAAAAAGTGAACTTCATATAGTCTCGCTTAGGCTGAGTACTCAGTATATTTCAAAATATTTCAGAAAATTTCAAATACAAAAACTTTCAATTAAAACATTTCTTAGTATCTTCAATTCTAAGTAAGTTATTGCATTTCCACACACTAATGGGACAACCTGTATAATAAAAACAAAAAAAATTGTTCATATTATGGCAATATTTGATTGGAGAATATTTCTATACTCAAAAATATGTGAGGCAAACTTCAATCACGAATAGATTTTCAAGTTGAACCAAGAAGTATAGGTTTACCATAGAGCAATAAATAAAAAAAGAGGTTTTAAAACATGGAAGAAACTGACACAAAGTTTGTGCGCAGTCAGTTGAGTATAGCGCATCACAGCGAATAACTGAACTAACAAACCCCGCCTCTAGCCACACAAAAATTGTCAATATGTCAATATTATTTTAATTTGAGGTTAGTCACTTGTAGTCACTTCTGAACATATCTATATGATTTCCATTTTTATTTAATTCTTATTGGCCTTTCTCTATTTAAATTAATTATCTATTACCTATTATAGGAATTATTATAACTCATCATGGGTAAGTTAAAAAAGTAAAAAAATGGAAACAATATTTTTCATTTTATCATTTTTTTTTTGAAGACAATGAGGAAGATCTGCTAAAAGTTCTAGTTATGTGAACATTGTACGTGTGATATTGGTGTGTGCTTCAAGATGTCTCCGGGTAGATTGGTTTAAAAGTGTGGATTATTTGTTTGTCTGTTCTTATTTTATTTTTATTGACTGTTTTTGTGTTACATTCGATATTTTATTGTATGAAAAATGTTGTTTTAATAGTAATTTTCTCACTAGCAGAGATTTTTTTCTCCTACTCCTACTAATACAATATTACGCGTATGCTGAAAACTTCCAAATTCAAAAAGCGCGCGCGTCTTGAATGCTTGTGCCACAAAACGCTACACGTTCAACATCTCTCTTTTATTTATTACTCCATGGTAGGTACTGCTTGGAATTGGAAATCAATCCACAACCAAGTCACGACTACACATCCACGTACGTTTGCTACAAATTCATATGCTGGTGACGGAGAATTATTTTTCTTTTTGCACCCTCCAGTAGGTGAGGAATTCTGTGAAATCCGAATGAACGGTTACGTTTTGATCTTTGTTAAGCTCAAAAAATTTCATATTGCACACGTCTTTACAAAATCCTATTATTAATATTTCCACTTGATGAGCTCGTAATTTCATGAATTTTTACTTTGTGGTTAGGTACCAGATTTTCATTTCAGACTCAGTTCATACAGGGCTCAACATTTTAGATATATTTCTCCAAAAGATAAATAAATTAGAAGTTTAGTAGTCTCGAATATTCTAGATATAGAAGAAATAATAATTTAATTCCGGTATTCAAAGATATAAGTGGTTCAATTGATTATTTCAAAGACATTAATTTTATAACAAAATTTAAAAATTATCTATAACACCAATACAACACATACTAGATACTTGTGTAAGTCCTCCTGCTAATAACTCTTAGTAGTTGATGAGGGCATGTTTGTATTAAATAAAAAAAAAAATTGAAGTTTATAAATATCGCTCCAATATTGTACTTTGCAATTAAATGGAGTCTTCTATTTATGTTTGCAGTGTGTCCACGGATGGGGTACTCTACAGGTGAAAATTATTTTCAAATATTGTTTTAGTGAAAAATGTCATTCTTGATGGAAAGTTTTTGCTTTGAAGCCCCATAAAATGGAATGAAATTCAAGTTTTTCAAAGCTCGTCTCATTTTATAACTGCAGTTCATGAATTTTCGAAAATATTGTAGGTACAGTAAATAATTTTCAAATTGTCAACTAAATAAGAATTATAATCACTATCAAAAATAACAATACAATATAATAATGTAAGAAACACTGAGTACACAAATACCTCTATCCAATATATCCTAACCCAACTCAAAACATCTCTCAATTCTTGTTCTACATTCTTTGTAAGTTTTTCTAAGCGTTTGTAGGTTAATTTTGTCAACGGCATTGATGATAGCTCGTTTCAAGTATTCAATATGATGGTTTAAATTATTTGCATAAACTTTAATAATAAAAAATTAATAAAAAAATGTTTTTGTAGTATATAGTGCTCATTTAAAAAAATACTGCAATACAGAAACTTTTTAGCTGTTTCCTTTGGAAATAATACAGACAAATATCGAGAGAAACGAAGTAAAATAAAGCGTGTTCGCACAACAGCAGGCAAATATGACAAGGTGAAGACCATTTCACAGAAGCGGTTAAGAGAATTACCATAGAGTGTTCCATAAAGCAGCACAAGAATGCGAAGAGCACTAAAACGTATTACGCCAAGGACAATAACTGAATGCAGCTAAAGGATATGAAGACATAAACGGAAAAATAACGTCGTCTCGGTTGATATTCAAATTCAACGCGTATGTGAATAAAGCGGATCCAAAATAGAAAAGTTTTAACGTATTACCATGATTTATGGACGTATAAGAGAGGCTCTTATTGCCTATATAATACAAGAATACTATAAAACCATCGATATACCTTAACGATTGTTAATAAAAAATAGGAACATTTTTTATGGAACAATCTTAGGTAGTCTCTCAGATAAATACTTTATGCCGGCGAAGTGTTAAATTTTTGAATCAAAATGCATTCTGGATAAATTATTTTTATTATTATTATTAAAAAAGCTCAAACGAGTCGAGGCTTAAGAATAATCAGACTACCGCAGTTAATGTGTAGACTTTACTGTAGAATTTACTGCTAAAGCATCCGATTTGATGAAAACTTCGCGGCATTTAACAAGAAATTCTTATTTTTTTTTAATTTAAAGCGCACCACGGAGCCTAGTATCTATCAATCATAGACGTTTTTCGTTAGAAAGGAACTAAGAAAAAATATGACCATTGCAAAGGGCTAGTAAGGCTTGGAAGAAGATTCTAAGGAATGCACAAGTCAGAGTGAAACAGAGAACCTAGGACATTGTCTCCTGAAAAGGCACTTGAACAAGCTCAAAATAGTGAAGAAAGAAGAATGTAATTTCTGTGGCATTTGCATTTAGTCAATACATCTGGTTTTATTAGCGTCGCTTATATTTTTTGTCCGTTTATGTATTGGCTTATTAATAATGTCTTTTACTGTGGATATATTGGGGTTTTGGTCAGCTCCATGTTTCTTTGCTGCATCGGTTATACTGTAACCTCGATGTTTCAATGATTCGAAATCTCAAAAATGATTATTCCGATATCCTCCCTTTATATTTTATCTAAAAATATTTCAATTCCAATGTATGGAAAATATAAAAAGGGCAGTGGACACAGGTTAAAATATTTATAGATAAGATGGTCAACTATTTATTTTCTGTATGTTCCTTGTGGTATATTATTCATTCTGTTTTTAATTTCTTGGGAAATTAAACCACAATATTTTTAAATTCTTTATTTCAACGTTTCGGCAGCGTTCCAGCTACCGTTGTCAAGAAAAATAAGTAAAAATTGATTTTTATCCCTAACTGACACAACGGAAAAAATTTGACAACTAGACAATCAAAAAAATGTTGAAGTTTAAGACTGCAAAATTTTGTTATCAAATTTTTATTAAGGTCCATTCATAGTAGATCATATCTCCGGTAAAATGTTAAATGAAATATTTCATTTTATGACATTCCAACGATATGATAGTCTACTAGAAATGGAATCCAGTGAAGTGCACGTTCCAGGAACGGTTTTTTTATTGGGATAGCGCGTTTTTTTCGCTTACATTGGAAATGTTGTTAATAAAACGCGTTTCTTGATATTTTTTTGTGTATGAATATTTAAGTTTTCAAAATATGTATATTTCATTCAACATTTTACCGGAGATATGATCTACTATGAATGGACCTTAATAAAAATTTGATAACAAAATTTTGCAGTCTTAAACTTCAAAATTTTTTTGATTGTCTAGTTGTCAAATTTTTTCTGTTGTGTCAGTTAGGGATAAAAATCAATTTTTACTTATTTTTCTTGACAACGGTAGCTGGAACGCTGCCGAAACGTTGAAATAAAGAATTTAAAAATATTGTGGTTTAATTTCCCAAGAAATTAAAAAAAGAATCAACTATTTATTCTTTAAATTTCAAAAATAAAAATTCAGAAATATATCTTCTGAAGCACAATCAAAATTAAGCGAATTAGGAAATTATTCTCAAATATTATTTCACCAACCAAGCATTTGTGGTGTCAAGTCAAGAGCTACAAATTTTGTCAACTTTTCCAGTTTCAAGTCTTCAATATTATGATTCAAATTATTATCGTAAACTTTTTGTTTTAAGTAGCCCGTTTCCAAAAGTGATACAGGCGTTGGCTGCTCAGTTACCACAGCACAGCAAAAAATCTCATCAGCACTTCCCTAATCCCTTCTTTGTGCAGTGTACATACTGGAGAATTGTACAGTATTCTACTAGCTTTTAAGCACATCAACCATTCCAATAAAAAAGTTGCCATCTGTACAGACTCTATTATCTATCCAAGAATTATTTACTGAACATCCCATTGTCCAAGAAACTCATCATTCTTATCACCATATTTATTCCCAAAGCACCATAGTCACCATTATATGGATACCCTCACAAATTGGTATGCCAGGAAATGAACTGGTCAATCATCATACCAGAACAGCTTCAACTACTGCCACAATTACTTCTCATATCTAAATGTCCAAGGATGTTAAGGCAGAAGCAGAAAAAAAACGCTAGGTATATGTGGCAAACTCACTGGAGCTCCACCAAAGACTTCCCTAGTATCTGTCAAGCCTAATCTCAACACACCTCTGTGTACTGAAGCCACTGGATGGACTCTCTAGACAAGAAGTATCAATACTACGGAGACTTTGAACTCATGCACAGCTACTTAACGACCTCAAGCAACACACCTTCCTGTCAAAGCTGCCAGTGCCCACTTACTGTTAAACACTGGTTGATTGTCGCCAATTTAGCACGATAACATTTTCCCAGCAGCAGCATCTTTGGGGACCCAAACCAAAACGAGACAACACTGAAATTCTTAAAAGATATATCACTGTATCATACACTTTAAACTATGTTTCGTAAGTATCTGTAATAACTACGGTTTTCTGTAATCTGTTATCGCCCTGTGCAAGTGGCCATAGTTGCTGAGCACGTAAATAGAATAATAATTAAAAAAAGTAGCGTCATGAACAAAATCTAAAATATGTAGTTAAATCAGGGGATCGGGGCGGAAAAAAATAGTCCATAACGTCCCATCCATCGCCCTGGACTTTTTGAAAATTATTTATGGTACATTATTTTCAAACTTAGCGCTAAAATTAATGCGATTTTCATCAAACTGGCTATAAAATGAGACGGGTTTGGAATTTATTTTTTTTTTCACCAAAACTAATATTTTAAAATTTTTCACCGGTAGGGTACTTCTTCTTTCGCTCCATCCGTAGACACGCTGTGTGAACATAAACCGAATTAAAAAATATTTTTGCTATATACAACATACTCCTAAATCATATCCACACATTTTCTCCAAAAAATTTCATGTTTTTCAGTCGAACAACTAATTTTCCGCAAATTTCCCCAAAGATAAATGCGTGGTTAAAGGCTTGCCAAAAACAGAACCTAAATACGACTTGAATAATGCTCTTCGATTACATAACATTATTTCTTTATGATTTTCGCGGTAAAATGTTGGCGAAAAGCGCACAACACATCATGTATTACAAGGAAAATTGCGCTAGGAAAAACCCATCTTCCGCTCGGTTAACTTTTCGAATTTCCTGCTGTTGGTTTTTATGGGAAGGCTATTAGAAGATATTAGCATCGTTGAGTATTCGGATAGAGCTGTCAATAGCATTTGCATTGGCTGTAGACTTTGCTACTACTCTTCCAATGTTTACTTCCACTATATAGGAAGGAACTTGGTAAATATAATAAATAAACAACATTTATTTATGAAACATACACGTATTAAAAAAAAGATTTCGTAGGTATGTCCTATTTAAGTATTCATACAGTGAGTGAGTGGGCGAAAAGATTCTTAAAATTCATATTATGCTAAAATAAAGCTGAAAAAATTATGAAAATCACGTTATTGATATTTGATACAAGCCCAATCAACATAGATTTGCTCCATGACTTCGGAGATACCCTGTAGATTACTAGAATTCAAAAACCAGCTAAATCTTTTACTTGTGAAATTTGTTTCAACAATAATTATTAACAAATAATTCGTTTTTTTGCGAATATAATGAAAAGTACTAGATGAATTGAGTTACTCATGAGTGACTGTTTGTAGAGAATGCAAAAACCTACAAAACGGATTTTGGAAAATTCCGATCCCAGCATTTTTGGCCGAGGAAAGTCGGAAAAACGCTCAAAATGGACCTTTTTCAAAAAATCCGTATCTCCGTTAATTTTCAATATCAAGGGCTAATTATCTGGAAAATAGTAGCCAATAACAAGTATTTTAAACTGCAGGAAGATGAAATTTGATTCTTCAATGGCTTTTGCACAAGCGCGTTATAAGTAAACAATTTACACCCAAAATGCGTAAATTTTGGCTGAATCGTCCGATTTAAATTTTGAAGACGGCCTCTAAAAGTAGAAGTCAAAAACTACAATTTGTATATCTCACATTTTTATACGGGCTTAGGGAACATTGTAAAAAATGCTTATGAGCATAGCACGTCACGCAAAAATTCGCGGCCGAGACAAAAATTCAATAATATACAGGGTGTCTAGTTCAAAAAAAATGATAATTTTTTTGTGTGCTCAAAACTACGCACGGTACTGTACTTTTGTTGATGTTATAATAAAATAAGTTTGTAACCACACAACTTTTATTCCGAAAATTTTTTTGTTTATTCATTAATAACTATGGTAAGGGCTGGGACATTTATAATGAATAACCCAGTACGTAAATAACAGGTAAACCACACATTTTTATTTTCCAATATTATATAATATTATGTACTGTTTCGCAACAGATTAAACATTAAATAAATTCACCATCCATAAATTTTCAATCACGATTTCATCACTAGATGCATTCACAACCGACTAATAGTCACTCCTCAATATACAAATTCCCCTGTTCGGCATAATTATATGCTAATAAATTTTATATAGTAACCGTATAGGTTCTAAATAACCGTTTAAGTACAAAATATTACTACAAGTGTTCAATTTAAAAGTTTTTTAATTCTGAAGTAATACCTCTGGCAGCTAAGTGTTTATTAAAATTGTGTAATAGTTCAAGATAAATTTCAAAATGTGAATTTTGAAGAGTTGAGTTGAAGATGATTTTTTACAGTCACTTGAAAATCCAAATTTGTATTTCGGTTGGGAAAAAAGTATGACAAAAAATGTTACATACCAAGTATCAAATTCAATTATAGTTTTTGACAAGGGCGTCGCCAGCACACAGGTCAGGGAAGGCAAGATGATAAAGAATGGGCAAAAAATTTAATTAATCTTTAGAAATCTATAAAAACATTTATCTGATGGCATGTCATAATGACAACGTTATGTCACTCAATTTTGATGACATAAGGAAGCTCATTATGGGACTATGGGAAGTACCATAATGAATTCATTATGGTACTAAGTACCATAATGAAATTCTATAAGGAATACATGTAATGGTTTGATCAAAAAAGTTTATCCAAAATGCATAACTATGTACAAAACTATTTATTATAAATGATAAAAGAACAATTACTACAATTTGTAATATTTATTAATTCCAATGGATTCTACAGTTTTCACATCAGTAGTTAAAACTACACAATACTTACTTCTTTAAAAAGTTGTCATTGTGACATGTCGAAAATGCAGTTTTTAATTTTTCGAAAATGTATTGATATAAATGCCATCAGATAAAATTTTGTATGTAATACGAATCATAAACAATCATTATGGCACACGCCGTGTTATCGGACTCGGCTACGCCTCGCCCGATAACATTCACGACTTGTACCATAATGATCGTCTTTATGATCCTTATTACATAAATAACTATTATGAGAGTAACCAAATCATTATATGAATATTGGGTAGCCATTTAAATTCCGATACATTTGATGAGCCAATAACTTGGCAACCGATTAATATATCGACTGAAACACTTCCAGGAATTCAAAATATTTTTTCACGCTGCTGCCGATTTAGTATTTTTTTCCTAGACAGGACTTTCTGCCATAGTGCTTCTTAAGCAGGTTTTTATTCTTCTAAGGCTACTAAAGAATCTTTTCACAGTACCCACTCGTTGTGCATGGAAGAGCAAATAAAATTCTTCAAGCTGTCCCAAAAAGAAAGTTTTTGTCTCTTGAAAGACAACAACAGTTAGTCCTGAAAAATCTGTATGTTTGTATTTTAATTAAATCATACAATTGGAAAAACAATTCACAAGTTTCTGACAGTCGTAACAGTCATGGATTGCATTTGGGATAATGCAAACTGTACTTGGAGAGACCTAATTATGTAGTCCAAATACGGAATTATCAAAAAATTATCCAAAATTTCGAACAGCTTTATGCATCACTGGCATTATCTGCCAACTATGCATTGCATGATGACATTTTCTCTTACAGTCCGTTGTTTTCCGCAATGACACTAGGTATCCCTTATTATTTCTTCCCTCCTAAATATATACACTCACTCGATCATGACATTGGGAATTATCAACTCAAACTAAATCGGAAACCTTTTATAGCGTTCAAACAAAAGTGTTATACTTTTGAGCTATCAAATGATAAAATTATTCATTTTTTTATTTTTATTTTTGATGCACCCACAAATTGTTTTTATTAATTTCTCGCGGCTCTCCCCCTGAGACACGCTATTCCCTTTTGAATAATTTTTAAATCTCTCAATGACAAATGAGAACAGAATAATATAAAAAGTAGATCGCAATTGGTGTCTGCTTACGGTTTTTTATATTATGTGCAGTCAATAATAGTATATTATACACCAAGAGGTGGTGAAGACTATTATTATTGATCGAGCACCAAAATTATCTGGCGAGGGGCTTCGCCCCAAGGTAATAAGGTTCGAGGTTTACAAATGCCTCCACCACCTTGGTATGTATCCTTTTTTTTGCACTACTTGCCAAATTTAAGACAAAAATTGAAAATAATTGACATTATAAGTTCTCTATTTTAATACTAAAATATTACTGCGTTCACGAGACAACACCTTGAGTGTGAAAGCTATACCTTATACACCACAGCACTCACAAACGCAACACGAGAAGCGTTTACCTCGTCGTCTGACTGACAAGTACACTGTCAGTTTTCGATATGAATGTGCTCGTTATGTCATCAGTTATTTTTGGTTGAGCGCGAATTTTAAACTTATAGCATTTGAATTTAAATAATTTTTTCTCCGATTAAGGCAGCAAATATTAATTTTGCTGACTGATATCAATCAGCAAAGTATTACTTTTCCTGCCTAGGCAGCAAAGTGGTTACTTTGCTGCCTAGGCACGGAAGTGATTACTTTGCTGCCTGTGATTATACATTTCCATAGCAACCAACTGAAATAAAGAGATTGTGGGAATTGCAATAATTTGCAAATACTCTATCCTCATGAACAATCGGAGAAAAAATTATATGTTCAACTTAGCAGCAAAGTAGATTGACTGCCTAGTTAAACAAATAACTATTATCTTGATAGGTAATTTCAAATAGCAAATACGTTAAAGACGATTTCCTGAGTACACAAAATTATGTTGCACGAGTTTTTGTTGAACTACTATCCCGTCGAAATAAACGAAACTTTATTAAGCGGTGAGGTATGTTTGTTTCGTTGAATAAAAATATGAAAAACTATTTAAAATGTATAAAAGTTATGCACAAATGATTTTAAATAATGTATTTTAATTCTCAATTATATTTTAGCTTTCAAAATGTACTATAAACATCTTGGAATGTTTTAACTTGTCAACGCCGATTTTTAACGTCAATTTTGCCTGATGTATGTATGCTGTCAAAATATAATTCTAATTTTATGATTTGGATTTTGATGATCCATGTCTACATACTTTCTATATTATAATATAATTAATTAATGTCATGGATTAATGTATACAAATTAAATTAAACAAACAGAAAATTTGAGGTCAGTTACACCAAACAAAATAACGTTTAACGTGTAACAAGGTTATGGCTTCAAAAGCCAAAATAATTAAAAATGTCATCCGTTATTTCAGAAAAACTGCGTTTACTCTATTTAACGTTTATCGTGTAGCGTATGTCAAAATTTTATGTGGCTTAATATCTCTTTATTAAATTTGCACGAAGCAAAGATAATTGTTTTCAATTTCCGTTTAAATTTGCAGCAATTCATCTCGGAATTGCGTATTATTTTTTCAACTCGTGAATTTATTATAAAAAAAATAGCTAAGAACTTCAACAAATATTTCGTTGATTCGAATACAACCGCATTATATCAAGTACCTAATCATCTGAAACCCTTTTTGTATGAAAAGGGTTCTTACCTAAGCTAGTCACGAATGTCGACCGTCACATATAGTGCGTATCTACCTGAAACGAGCTAGTTGCAGTCAACTTTTGAAATGTCAAAGAGCTAGTTTGCATAGAGGTAAGCTCTTAGCATAACATTAAAAAGGACATGCAAATCCATAGGCTCATTATCATCACAATCAAGGGAGCCAATTTGTATGCATGTCGGTTGAACAAACGGTTTTTTACGTTGTATTTTTCTCTCTTGTGATAGTTTGACGAGTATATACGGGGTGTCTCAACGTAAACTCAACTTTCAGAAACTTTAAGAATAAAACTATAAAAAAATATATTTTATTTGTTCCTTGTGGTATATTTTTAATAAAGTAGACAACTAATTATATTTTGAAGCTTTAAGACTGCAAGAAAAAGCTGTAAAATATTTAAGGTCCATTACATTAGATTTTTATTCCACGTCGATTCAGCGAGCAAAAAAAAATCGATGTCTTCGATTTTTCTGAAACTTTGTGTTTTTTCTTTTTTCCAAAAAAACGTTTTTGGAACCCCTTTAGCGCCATGTCAAAATATACATCGTAAAGCAGCTATTTTGAAAAATAGAAATCACACATCACACAAATCAGATGGTCGCCATCTCGTACAAAGAAAACGTATGGAATTTTTTTTAACGTGCGTAATTTAATCAGCTTATCATGCTCTCTCCTGGTTTCCAATGTCTTGGGGAAAATTACCGGAAAAACATGTTTCCGGTGTTTTTTCACCTGAAGAATACGACGGCGATAATGAATTTAACATAGGCATACCTGGAAACGCTAAAAGCCAAAAACTACGTGAAAAAAGTGAAAAAATGACATTTTGTGTTTGCAAGGCTGTATCTCTGGAAACAAAAAAGCTGGCATATTACGATTTGGCCCACACAATAGCTTATATATTCGAGAACAACATATCCAAAATTCGCGTTAATCGAATACTGCGTTTTTGAGAAATCGAGTTTAGAAAAAAAAAACTTTTTACAGTTTTCCCAATTTTCCAGAAAAAAATTTCAAAATATTGAAAATCTGGAGAGAGCATGATAAAACTGATGAAGTTAAAAAAAGGTTCCGATACGATTTCTTGGGACGAGATGGCAACCATTTTAAGCAAAGTGTAGTTTTTATTTTTCTAAAAAACGGTTTTACTTTGACATGGTGCTAAAGAGTTCCAAAAAAGTGTTTGGGAGAAAATAAATAACGCGAGTCTCATGAAATCCTGAAGAGAATATGGTCTCAAAGTTTCAGAAAAATCAAAGAAATCGATTTTTTTTGCTCGTTGAATCGACGTGTAAGAATATTCTGAATGAAAATATGTGTTTTATGGCCGTGTGCAGCATTTAAAGTACTAAACTGAGCTAGTTTGAATAGTTAAATATGAGTTAAATGTCCCTAATGTTGCTTTGGTATGATATTGACAACGTCGAAAAAGGTGGGAACTTTTTTGTGCTCTTTGGTGACAATGCTTGACATTATTTTAGTGATGGTGCATATCTACCAACACAAAATTATAAGCTGTATTGCTTGATGCTTTTCACATCGTTGCAGTGTTTTTGAAATTATTTCTCTCAAAAATAGTGAAAAGTTTTAGAAAAAACTGTTCGTACCATAATGCAGCACAAGCAAAAAAAATAGAACGTTCCCTTGAATACATTAGCATAAAAATGTTCTTTAACGACAAATTGGGATTTGGCTCGTTTGAGGCAACAAAATACTTGATAAAATCTCCACACAATTATAGCGTTCCTACTGTTATTATTATAAACTGTTTTTCTCACAGACGTGTGAAATTGTTGTTTATTGGGGTAAGATATAAAGCATGCAAGTATAGTAATGTTTGACGAATATCCTAGTAGAAATGGTGGTACCATCGTATATAAGATATTACGTAATGGTATATACTGAGTTATTTATAAGAGTAGGTACATAAAAATTGACAACAGATTTGAGAAGGTCGTTGAAAAATAAGTTCAAATGTACTTTAAGTTTTCTCAAATTTGCTCTGGTTTAATGAAAAAATGATTAGTTGTTTGAAAAAGTCGAACTCCATTTTCATAACAGTTTTCGAATACCCCCAACCGCGTATATAGGAGATACCCATACGGATAGAAGCACTCGCGTTTGACATTTTTCTACAGGAACCGCATCTTATAAAAGACAATGTATATAGATAAATCGTTGGTAATTAAAAACGAACAAAATGAGGGGTCGAGCAAGCTAGTCGGATAAATTATGAACTGGGGAAATTTGGAAAACCGAATTTGAAATATCAGACATGCTAAAAAAATTATAAGGAAAACAAAACAAATATTTTAAGATTAAGAAAGTTAGGTAAAGTAAGGTGTTTGGTGAGTGGGTCTCTGAGGCCCTGCACTGCGACTCGCAAAAGTCTATTGTGGCTCACACGTATTCAGATTCCACCAAACAAATTCAGCTTATCAACAAAGCCGATTAGTTTATTTGGTGAATGATATTTCAGGTCCGAGGGCGAGAGAATCCCTGCCAAACATCAGATATCTGATTCAAGCTGTGGAGGGACAGGCACAAATTATATGCTCTGCTGTTTCATCATCTTCCAGGCAAAGACGGCAAGTCGGATCTTCCGACAGTCCAAGTTTCAGCATAGTATGTTTTAGAGATGACAGAGGCCTGTTAAAAGCCTGTTAGACAGCGTAGGTCATGCCTGCTATAGTTTAACATTTGTTTGGAGACATTCTTCGAAGAATGTATAAAAGCCTTTAAATCAACCAATCCTGATAAATTATGCCAGAAGTCTAAATCTCTTCTTGCTATCCAGGTATTAAGTGTTTGTTAGGCAAAACTTATTGCGATGCCAATAGTAGGTTCTGGTTCGATGGAAACTCGTGCGGCACCCTCTCTTGCAAAAAAGTCTGCCTTCTCGTTTCCTTCCCTGCCAGAATGATCAGGAATCAGACCAGCAATACTTTATTGAGTTCCTATCGAAAAGAGTCTTTTTTGGCCTTTTTAAACCAATTTCGACGTTACACAGTGAGCGCTAAGTGCTTTCAAAGACGCTTGGCAGTCGTTTAGTTTTACCTATTATGCATGACTTCGAAAAAAGTTAACGAAATCGGAAATATCATTTGTACAAATTAATATGCGCTTTTGGCAACAGCGGTTAAAATACGGGGGCAATCAACATTCGGCCACTGGTTTCTGGAATTAAGTACACGCCTTGATGACAGCCCACAATTATTATTTCTCTATCTTTCAAGCTTTTTTCTTATATCTTCCTTTTTGCACTTGTGTATGACGAGGGGTTCCGAAAGAATTTTCGCAATCTGTATGTTTATATCTTCCTCCCTCTTGAATGTGTTGAGTATATTATTAATATTTTAACACTTTGGGTTAGATATAGTATGGATTTCTGAGGATGTCTAAATATAGTCTATGCTACACAGTGATAATGTAGCTCTCTAATGGCAAAAGAAATTTTGAAATCAGTCCAGTACTAAACATACTACTGAAATCTTACCACTTTATAATATTAGTATGAATATGAATTAATTTTTTATTATTCCGTCTACTATTCAAATCAAAAATAACAGCCCCAATCTTGTATTAAAAATTATTATAATGGAATGCTTTAATAAAATGCATGGATAAACACATAAAACCAGCCAGCTCGGCTAATATTTCATAATATCGATGACGACAGGCAAAGAAAACAAACGACTCCTTGAGACACTGGCGAAGAATTCGATCAGAACTTAGTGTAGTCTATGGACGAAACAAACAAAAAATGGGCAATCATTCATTTGTCGTTGTATGCGTTGTATTGATGCAGGGGTTGTTGCGGATGATCAGCAGTGACGCCCCCGTTTGGAAAACGTCGCCATGGTAACCTTGCCTAGCTGCTCGCATTCTCGATCTCGTCCCCCGATCCCCTATACACCGTACGACTGTCACATATGAATACACACACATACACATGCTGCTTTCAGCAATGTTAGAGGAGAATAGAGGAGGAAGCGATTAGCTTCACTACCATTTCAATAACAAGAAAAAGCATCATGCAATCCTAAGAAATAATTGCCAAATACATATACTTAGGTATTGGAATGTCCCTTACGCAAGCCTTTATTAAATTTTATTCTTAGTCATATTTTTTTTGTTTTTCTACTTTAATACCACAGCATTTTTCCAGTCAATTACTTGACTATTATCCATATATAGTTTTTTTCACGATATAAGAACTTAACTTGACTTGACTTAAGTTTGAAAAGCAATAAAACTATTAAACTTTTCGGATTTACCGTACGTATTTTCGTTCTCAGTCGAAATATTTCGTGTTCGAATGAAACAATTCGATTGATATTGGCCTTACGTATTTTCGAGACGTCATCGAATTAAAATTCGTATGCGGAATTGAAATTCGAATGACCATACGTGACAACGTCGCAATTTATACTGTACCAGCTGAAGAGTTCTAATAACCCTGCAATATTCCTGCCTTGTGTTTGAAGTTTGAAGTTTTGAAGTGTCAGTTTCAATAATTAGCAAAATATACATTTCACTGCAAATCAAAAGGAACATCTTGTTGCCTTCCTCTTAGATCACCCAGAGCTAAAAAGTGGAAAATTTACTAAAGAATTTACATTCAAAATGACACAAACAAACAAACCAAATGGTCTTCTGGGTTCTTCAATATATGGGGACACCAAATTAATAATATGCTCGGCTGTTGCCTTGTTTAATCTATAAATTTTCATGAATTTATTGTCTACAAGACTTTCAAACGGGTCAATTTGCTCGTTTAATACTCGATAGTGTTGTGCCAAGTTTTCGGCCTCTTCAAGTGCTCCTATAGCCGCCAAATTAATTATCGCATCATCCATTATTAATATATATCATAAATCAAAATTATAATACTTAACAACAAACAGCAATCATAACCTTACCAAAGTAAAAGTCAAAATTGAAAGTCGGAAGTCAGAGAATCGCTTTTGCGCATGCTCAAAACTCAAATTCGAGCACGGATTTTAAATTCGATTGGTTCCAACCCAGTCGAAAGAAATCGATTGAAAAATTTCGCATACGGACCAATTTCTATTACTCGAAAATACACTTTTTGCATTTCATTCGAAAATTTGACGTAAGGTCGCATTCGAATCAAATTCGATTGAAACGAATTATACATGATAAAAAAGAAAGTATTTATAATAAGAAAGTTCTAGAGAGTTTTCAGTGGCCGTATTCTCGACTAGTGACGCGTATGCGCACTTCGAGAGATTCGTGCGGCTTTTTGGTACTCTTGACTAGTGAAAATTGATGCGTATACGTTTTCAAAACGAGTGCTTACAGCGAGCGCTTTATATCTCTCGTTTTATTGGTTTGTTGAAGTCTATGTCCAGTTTGGAGCATATTCTAAAGATATTCTTAATAAGTATTCAATTTAATGTAGTTGTTAGTGTCTTTGCGAATCTTTACAAGTATTAAACTTATTTCTGTCCATTTCCTTTCGACATATATTATTTGAATGTAGTTATTTGCAAATTTACCAGATTGAAGATCTGAGTTTTTTTCAGATACTGGATAAGGTAATTTTTCTGGCAGTCGGTCATTTGACTTTTTTTATCTCAATGAGACATCATACATAAAATTTAGTTTTGCTCAATTTCCTATCAATTACAAATATGGATAATCTTTCACTTTGCCAGCTGTCAGTTCTCAAAACGTTAATGTTATGATCGCACATTATCAAGCGTATACGTTCCAAAAAACGAATGGTCGTTTAGAATACCACGTCTAAAAAATTCGCACATGAACTATTAGTTTTGATGCGTTTACGTCAAAAAGCTCACTTTTCGAGAATATGGCACCTATGCATATCATAACTTATCTCAGGTCAAATTAGTTTCTTAGTTTTTTTAAAACAACCATACACATAGTTATAGTTCTAGTAATATCCATTTATTGCTTTAGCAGCTATTCTTTTCGATTGGTATACTTTTTACCTCGTTCAGATTGTGTCACTGTTTAATTTAATCATGAAATTTTCATTTTAGTTCTCTCCTAGATTATATTAATTTCTATATCCTATGTTACAATATTTTTTTATTTCATACATTCTGACCTTTAATAATCTTGTAATTGATTGGGTTGGTGTTAATAGAAACTTTTAATTATTTTATAGCCAACTGACCTTGATTGAATTCTCTTTATAAATGTATTTTTTTCTAATTATACATAATACACACGACAAAAAAGGGCATATATTACATAAACGAAAAACACGAAGTGACGCTAATAATAAAACCAAATGTGTTGACAAAATGTAAATGTTCTGTATATACAAAGAAAAAATGACACCAACCGTAAATTGTATAAAAAAGCGGTTAATTAAAGACGAAACTGGAATTGCCGAACAAGTTTGTGCAGGAAAGATATTTCTCAAATGGGATTTAAATATAGTAACATCAATAAGAGGCAAGCGGTAATAGAATCAAATCGCTTATACGATAGTTGAATCAAGATTACTTAAAAGATATTCAAATAATTATATAGATATGTATACAATCACCTACCTCGACGAGATAACAAAGTTAATCTATCTTTTAGTACCTAAATTTTAGGACTACGCATCTGTTAATGTTTACTTTACTGTTTACTAGTGCTAAAAGTCACATCTCTTTTATCTTTTGTTTCTTAAACGTCACATCGAATCAAGGGTATCTTAATATTTTATCGTATGTCATTTTGTGAATATAATTGGGCGTTTCTTTTTTCTGCGAGCATAGAAAAAGTATAGTAATCAGTTAGTGTCAAAAACATCTTAATTCACTCGTTTCATAAGGCACTTGTGACTAAAGTAACGTTTTTGACACTTGGTACTATTATTATTATACAGTATACGCGACGTGAAATTGTCCAACAAAGCTGTCAAAAATTGATTAAACAAAAATTGACTTATTTATGTTGCTCTTAATGGACTGAAAATGGCGTCGATTTGAATTTTAATGTTTGTTATGATAACAAAACGCTGTACCAAAATGACATAAAATTTTATTAATCTAGAGCAATGAAGAACTAGTTTTTCCATTAAATAGAGTTCAATAAAGTTTTATTTTTTGCACGAAGAAAAACAGGTATATTTAGTTTTGACATAAGTAACCTGTTAAAATAATTTATCACATCGTCCCTACTCCTAAAACTTTTGACCCTTTAGCAAAACTAACGCCAGTGATTTTCCTACTTTTTTTTACACAGTTTTATATCTAGTCTCCATTGCTTCAATATACACTCCAGTAGGAACAAAATTCAAGAAAACAAAACTATACTCCATCTTTATCCTTTTAAAGTATTCCAAAAATTGAAAAATTGAAATAATATTATTAATTTAATAATTAAAATCGATTCCTTCAGACTTACAACACCCTTACATGTAGGTACATGCGGTAAAATATTCAAAATGAAAGCATATAAGCATATAATGTAAGCATTATATTATAATATACAACCTGCATGTACACAGAATATATCCTAATAGTTGAATATAGTATATAGAACAGTTCCATCTCTACAGAGAACATTGTGAAATTTTATATTAAAGAAAACTTCACAAAAGGTGCAAATCATGTTCGTATATAGAGCGAAAAGAAAATTCGGAAAATTGCTAGGAGATAAGATAGAAAAACACAGTAATCTATTATTCATGTGTCTAATCTTTGTGGAATGTCTAAAGGACTGAAAACCGTGTATGAAAGATATTGCTTATTGATCGAAAAGTCAAAGGGAAACCTTGTTTTCGATATAGTTGCAGTGTTGCCAGCATGCTAAGCTGGTTTGGCTAGGACAATGCTTGAAAAATACGAAATTGTATACAGATTTCTTACTTATTCTTACGGATTGAGAAAAATTTTAATTATTCTTAGAGCTCCAACCAATATTATTTGATAGTTAAACAGAAAATAGGAAATATCAGAAATATATTTTTTGATTGTCGTATATATTATATTGCTGGAAATAACTTTCAAGTTTCGAGGTTAACCGCTGCAAAAAAAAAATTAAAAACCAGTTATTTTTGAAATATGCCCATTTATACCAAGTGTTAAATAAGTGAACTAGAAAGAGGCCTAAATTTCCCACAAATTTGTTTAAGTACTTTTTTTTAATTTTTTACAACGCTTAGATGAACGGACATCAGTAAAAAGAATATGGAAAGCAAAAATTTTAAAAAAGAAAAAGGTGCAGACCGAGAAAAACTTGGGATAAGGTAAAAGCTGGAAAGAGGCGAAGGACTTAGCTCAAAATAGGAAAGTGGAGAAAAATCTCGACGGAAGTGTAGCTGCACCACACCCTACACCAATAAGTGGTAAAGGGGTTTAAGATTATAATATATTATTTTTTAATTTTGAATTGTAATTTTTGTCATTCTGCAAATTAATTGCAGAGGCTAAAATGTTTTTCAATGAAATCAGATTTTAGTTTTTCATTTTTTTGTCAGCACAAATTTTCTTAATTTTGGAGTCATTTGGTTAAGTACAAACAAATATATATTTTGTTGCACTTATCTGTCATTCTTGTCAGTTTTGTGATGATTCATGACAAACATAAACATTTAAATAAAATAAAAATACAGAGCAAGTATCTGATCCTGCTCTAATACAGCAATAATATATGTATATCTTTACTGCTTAGTCTCAACGAGTTACAATTATTACAAAAATCTTCGATTACTTGAAATTTAAATGGTCAAAGCGAAAACCAGCTATGATTAAGTACTGACAAGATGGAGGCCATGAAGATACAAAAAAAAGGAAAACGGTTTGAGTTTGAGTTCCTAACATATTAAATTCTTATTTTCCAGTTTTTGAATGAATGTAGAAAAAATATTGTATGCAACTCGTGCAAAACGTGTTTTTTGCACTGGACGTGTAGTCTAACTCGGCCTAAAGGCCTCGCGTTGGACAATTTCACGTCGCGTGAAAAAATCACTCACTCTTTGCACTTGTAACATAAATAACTATTTAAATATTCAAATTTCAGTATACTCCCCAAAAACTTAACACACTGAGTGGATTTCCACACGCTAGTAGAAAAAATAATTTTAGTTAGTAGAAAAAAACAATTAAATATTCTAATTCCGAACAATATATTAAATTGTTTCAAAAAAATATCCATATATATTTATATTGAATATTGGAAATATCATTGAATCTTTGATTGCGAAGGTAAATAGATTGCAGCATCAATTTTTCCGCATCACAAATCCAGTATATCATGTTTGTTTGTTCAATACACTTGAATTCCTCACTGATGCAATTTTTTATGTATTCCATTAAGCCAGTACAAGCATACTAAACCCATCCAAACTAAAAAAATGTATTGTTATACCATCCCCTTATTCAACACACAAGACCTTTCCCTCCCTTGTACCATCATTGCAAATCTCTTAGGCACATACGCACAAAAATTCCCATTGTAAGCTAACGTAACACATTTTTTTCCACTAGACCGTGGTTTATGTGTAATATTTCTTTCTTCATAAGAAAAGGGTTGATGTAAATTATTTTTTACATACAGGGATGGGGTAGAGGGTTTTATAATGCATAAATATATCTAGCGGGATAATTTATGCGGCGTATATGCAGATGTGCCTACTTGGATATCTAATTTAGTCAAAGCAAGGGGTTATTCAGACAAATTTGCCCCCTCCAACGGTTGCGGCCACTCCCTGAAGGATACGGTTATCTTTTTAATTTAAAAATTTTAGAGGTGATAGTCAGTCGATGATTTTTAGTGTAGATAGAAGAGCATTAAAAAAATAAATGAAAGGTTGTTATAGTGGTTGGTTTTGTGAAGAGTTATTAGTGGTGTTCGCGGCTTTGCCACCTGTCGGGTAAATATCACTTTGTTTTATTACATCAACATATGATGGGCAGTTTCTAATTAACTTGATACGTGAAAAAAATCGGCTATAATTAAGTTTTATTTTAAAACTACAAAAAATCAACAAAACAATACAAAGTAGAAAAATATGCAATGAAAAATTTCTTCCTTTCATAGAAATCTTTGAAGTTTTTGAAAAGTTCACTTTCATATAATGTAGTTTTTTTTTTCTTTTTTCTGTCAAACCAAAAAGAAAAATATTTCACCGCAGCGGCGAATCGAACCGCCATAGGTACTACAGGCTAACTTTTTAATTTCCCGTGTCCCTAGCCTGTCGACTACGTCCTAAGCACTTGTACGCATTCGAAAGTGGTATGAAAATGGAGTTGAACTTTTTCAAATATTACTATCCATTTTTTTCATTAAACCAGAACTAATTTAAGAAAATTAATAGTGCATTTGAATTTATTTTTCAACGACCTTTCTAAATCTGTTATTATTAATTAGTTATTATTATTATAACACTATTCGATAAAAAATTTAGCTCGCGTTTGACAGTTCTGTACAGGAATCCCTATGTCTTATAAATAACAGTGTATATGGGCGACTGATTTTATGATGTACTAAAAGGTTAGCATTAAAAGTGACAAGGGCTTTCTTGATTACCACTATTATAAGTAGTTACGCCACCTATTTTAAGTGGATAGTCGATTCGTTTTAACAAAAACATGAAATGTGCTTCTTATTTAACCCTGGCTTTGTTTCGTTTGCTATTCCCACTTCTAGACCAAGAAATAGAGCATCAAAATATAGAGTTTTAACAAAAATCCTAGCAGACAACATACACATAGACAGAAGACATTACGTAGTATGAATCTGATGTTATTTTTGACTCCGAAAGAAACAATATTGTAAGTTACAGAAACATCAAATGTTTTGCGGGTTTATTGTTTATTGCTTTGATGTTAATGAATTATTAATTATTATTATTTTGCCTAACCAACTTTTCCCACTTTCTATGCTAAGAGAAATTGTTAATTTGTGCGAAATATTGTTTTGGATGGTGGTCATAGGAAAAAGTAATTTTCTCTTGGTACCTTCTTTTTGGTTCAACGCTATTTTATTTTCTACAACTCATCATGTGATACCATTACGATTACTTGATAAGTTTTCATCTTATTAACAAGAAAATAAAAATGCTTCTCTTTCGTTATAAATACTTATAACAATTTTTTGAAGAACATTCTTGAGTCGAAAATATATCAAGTTAATACTACCTAATATTTTTCACTTTTACATAATGGCACAGTCCGTTTTCTAATAGGATTCTTATCATAAAAATTCACCAATTGCTTGGTTTGATAATATAATAATAATATATAATGTTCCATTTAATAATTTGATAATGTTGACCATAGATAGGAAGGGGTTGAAGTTTTAACGTCTACATGTGAGCAAAAAGACTTCAAAATTATGTGGGGTGGATAGTTTTCATTGAAATACTCTGTATATAAAACCAATATCAAAACTAAAGCCACACACTCCGAATTAAGTTCTCTCCCACTAATAATTTTATTATGATAAAACAGTATCTTAATTTCGAGTTTAAAAAAATATTAAATATATCTTAAATAATTGTTTTAGTTTCACCTAACATTAAATTCTCAAATTTAAAATATTTATAAAACCAATACCTACCTAAGAAAAGTTGAGAGCAGAATAAGTTTGTGTGTTTGACCTACTAAATTTCAAGAATGTAAAGTATAAATGAAAATGAGGGTAAGAAACTCTCATAACAATTCCCTGATTGCTCAAACTCCGTTCTGGCGTCTAGAGAAGAGAGAGTGAATCTTGAAATTTAATTGATGATAAGTGTAACGTAATTCGAGTTGGGTAAGGTCGTGTTCCGTGTGTCGATGTAGGGGGCAGACGCCCGCGTTTCCTCGCTAATCACTCGACGGTGGTCCTAACGACCAATGAGGGGCGATGCTGAGGCCGTCGCTGTCGGCGTCGCTCGTTCATAAAGGCTCTCTCTTTGCGCTTTCATTCACTTTTCACTCACTCTTGCTGTTTTTCTTCTTTAATAATTTGCGGGATGTTGAACTTCACATTTCAACCTCGTGTACTACGAACTCCGTAATGAAAAGTGAAAACTTTCACAATACACATTTTACAAGGTACCCACTTGTTGTTTCAATATTTCATATACCAACTAATACCAGATAATTATTTAAAGATTCATCATAAAAATATTTATTCAATAAAGTTTGTTCTCCTCCTTCTCTTTCTCTTCTTCATTTTTCGATTCCTTTCCATCTGTGTATTGTTTTATGTAATTTTGTTATTGTTGTTATCCCTCGTTCATATTATAGTCGTGCATGGAAAGAGGGCTAAAGATTTAGTTTTTTTTTTTCTAGATACCCGTCACCATTTATGGAGACACTACGAAAAATAGAATAGACTTGCTTTCTGTACACTTTTCCAACGGATGTATTTCATCCGAAGGATTGAGTGTGACTTTGTTATAGCCATTTTTAATTATTTATTTTGGATTACTTTGACTCCTCTGTTGCTGATAATACTCTCACTTTTTTTGTTATTTTCATTAAACTTTAGCGCTAACGATAAAATTAAAATAATTAGACTCGATTATTTTTCATGCTTCTACACATAAGTGACTTTCCCAACTTTTTTAATTCAATAGAATCATCGGTTTACGTCTAAAGAACCTATTTCCCAACATTTTCTTTTTAACCAATAATAACTAGGTTAACCTGATTTACGATTCTGCGGTATTAAAAATGATTTGAAACAACCTCTAGTCTAAAGCATACTAGGCCGACGGATATCATTCAGTACAGTTTTGCCCAGCTGTCGGCTGCAAAACAGATATTGTATTGTTTACATTCGTAAAATTTTGGTTTTTGTTTTGTTATTAGTTCTTTGTGACGTCATATCGAGCATTATTTAATAACACCATTCACAATAACTAAGCTGGATGCTGCTACATTTGGAGTTAGTTAGTATTATGGGTGTTTACAGATTAGCACATAAACATAGAAATAATTGCTGGCTGGTAAAGATTGCAAATATGTTACGAATTTGTTGCATTTTAAGGCTAGAAATGTTTATACCCAACGATTTAGATTAAGGTTTGAGTTTTCATATATTTTCTTAGAATTTTTGTCGAATATAGTTTTCATATGGTTGAAAATGAGTAAAAAGGTATATCTTTGTACAAAGTATTTGAAAAGATATGAAGCAATGCAGACATGCTTACAAGCAACTATTTCAACATTTTTCCAAAGGTAAACATAGTAACAGCCCTAGATGGTTATTATGAAAACTGGATTGAAAAATACCAAAAATACAATTCGTCTCAACGACTTTGTTTATTCACAATTGAAAAACAAGACAAAAACTACTTCAGGCAGGAATAGAAAGCTGCCAATTTCAGTAACTGTGCTGCATATCTCGGTTTGTGATTTGACAGACCAAAGTTAGCTTGCCGTTATCGTTTTTCAAAATGAAATTGATTATAGACACAAAGAAGACAAGGCGAGAATAAATCTTCCATATCAAAAGGGCGATCATACTTTCTGACAAGCAATAGCAGCTCATTTACAGCCGCTTGAAATGGCTAGTGGCTGTTTGAATATTTTATGGTTTTTAACGGTGTAAAATTTAATGATCGTAATGATGTTATTAAAGTTGATAATTTTGTGGGCTTTAAAGGACACTCAGCATTTATAACCACATATCTTTCACATATTATTTTATTTATAATATTTTACTTTCAAACTTCACACAGTGAATTATTCCATTTGGTGTTGCCACGCTGCCAACCACACAAAATATATAGGTATGTATAGTACATATCGAGGCAGTTTTTAACGGGTGACTCATGATTCCAGCAATACGGATCCTAACAATATCGTAATTCAGAAGACAAATAAATGAGATAGCATTTTTGAGAAGATTACTTTTCTCTTGTACATACACATATTGATAAGCACAGTTTTTCAGCAAAATAGTATTTTTTTTCTAAATTTACAGTCAGACAGATGCAACAAAGTTAATGTAAACTTCGCTTATACAATTTGGCAAGTGACATCTCGTTTCAATTGACCTACTCAGCTATATTAATTTTATTGAAGATGAGGCTTATTTTGATATGAAAATTAAATAAATAATGAAATTATTGTTTCGCATTTAATTGAATTGGTTTTAAATCAGCTGCAGTACACCTCATTGCAATTATTTAAAAAAAAACGCATACCCTCACCACTTTTTTAAATCAATTTCAATGTTTTCAGTTCTCTTTAAGTTTTTATTATTAACTATTATTAATAATGCTGCTTTGCATTTTTCGGTGTCTAGGATATGTCAATTTCAACTCCAACTGTTGGAGGGACCCAGCACAATATGTACGACCTGTCAAAGTCAGGTGTTGATTAGCAGTGGCGACAATGTGGTAAGAAAAATTGCTTGGATAGACGATTCGAGGATAGGTTTTGTCAATTTTTCCGTTTGTGTTCTCCTTTTCTAGTATCCATGCTCATTTCACTAAGTATATATGTACGTCAAAACCTTTTAAACGATCACTTGTCATAAGACCCCCATTTCAAACTGCCATAGAGGCCGTTATCTTTGACTTTTTTGTTACACACGACTAGTTAAGAAGCCCTTTATTTACACTTTTCAAATTCCACTACTATACGCACAATTTTATATACATTTGTCTGAATTCATATCCCATTTTATTATTCTTGGGACTGATGCTATAATACCTTTATGTGTCTAATTAAACCCACGTATCTAAATGGTTTTATGGGTTATATAATGACTAACTAATGTATATTAACCTGATCAAAAGGTGAAATTTAAGCATCCCAAGAGTGCTTTGATAATAAACATGACTTGTAGTAATTTATGCTTTAGATAAATAAACATTAGAAAAGAAAATAAGATATTTAGAAGATAATTAATGATACAATCAAGTACCTACTCTTATAGGTAAACCCAAGATTTCAATAGAAATAAAAATTAAAATATTGACAAAATTCAGATAATATACACTCACCGGCACGAAGACCGAAGCAGCTGAATATTATTTAAATTTTAATGCTTTGTAATGTTTTATTAGTATAATATCTTACACACAAACAATAGTATATTATAAACCATGGTGGTGACTATTTTTTTAACCGAGCACCAGAATTATTTATTTAATAAGGCTCCAGGTTTATAAATTTCTTCACCACCATGGTGTATATCCAATTTTTTTCACTGCTAGTCAAATTTAAGACAAAAACTAAAAATAATTCAGAAAAGCGTTTAACCCCGCCGTCTGACTGACAAGAATACTGTCACTTTTCGATATATTTACTCGCCATGTCATCAGTCATTTTTGGTTAAGCACGAATTTTAAACTAATGGCATTTTTATTCAAATAATTTTATCATAGTAGAGGTTAGTAATAGAAAAAATCATTAACCACTAATAGAGAAATTCAACTTCTCAGTTGGCTAGAACAAATTCACAGCTAGTAGTGGGAAAACAATTTTTTAGAGACAGCAAAACGGATTAAAAATGTCTAATGCCGAAGAGAGTCTGAATTATTTTTAATGTTTGTCTTAGTGAAAAAAAATGTATAAACACTGCGGTTGTTGTGCTAGGTCAATAATAATAGTATTCACTATCGTAGTGTATTATATACTATTCAGGACTAGTGCTAAAAGTGATTTATTTGACTCTAGCCTTGACGTACTAGGCAATGATTCAACAACAGCTTTATTGGCTGCAATTTCCGGCGATAGAAAATTTTCTTGATCATTCTATCGAAAAACGAAGAAACGAGAAAGAATAATTCGTGATTTATTGACGTTAGCAGTCAACAGAGACATATCAACAAATCTGGTTTTTGTTTGCCTTGGCAACTTGTTTTATGAATAGAATAGAAATTGGATTCAAAACTAACTATAATATCAAATAATTTATGTAAAATATGCGTTAATTTGGACTTTTAATGGTGTTTTTCGAAAAAAAATGTATGCTATATCTGCTAGAAGTGATTTTGTTTTGCGAGAAGGGAAGTTGGAACACGATGCTGAAGGTGGAGTGCTCCTTCTTTTCACTTATAGCATTTATATTATAAATAAATATTTTTCTTCCATTTGTTGTTAGAAAATATGGACATATAACATTTTTGTTTGTGTTTGAGGTATTTATAATAATAAAAAATCACAAAGCACTGTTCCGGTCTTAGTGCCGATAAGTGTACGAATTTATTTAGTAACTATTTGTTGAAACAGAATATTGGAATAAAAAAATGCAATTCACAATCTCTTGAAAATGAAATAATTTTCCTATTTTTCTATTTACCCCACTTGAAATCACAACCTTGTAAAGTTTCTACAAAATATTTTGAATTATTGTAGTTGCAGTAATAGGATTTCCTTTCACTGTACACGGAATAACAGTAATATTTCTCGTTTGAGAGTTTGATCAATATATTTCTAGTGCCAGTTGACAAACACAGTTCCATAAACTCTCTAGCGATTATTACATTGGCAGTTATATACGTTACCATGCATGGACGCCATACATATGTGTTATCCTTAATAAAAATAAGATCTCAGCAAGATTGTTTGCTCCACCAGGTTCCTTCGCATTAACATTATAATGGTTGGTTTACGGAGATCAGACTGAGATCATTATTTTTGGGTAGAATAAGTTTAGAACAAAAGTGGATGTGTTTATTAGCATTAGCACCATAAATTTTAAAAATAAATAGCACTGCTACCACAGCGATTACATCTGATTAGATGACAAAACACACGTCCACCGAAATTGTTAATCACTCCGGTAGCGACCATTGAAACACGTAAACTCTTGGCGAAAAATTTAAATTGTGGAAATCATGTGTTCGTTACTTTTAGAAAAAAATGAAATGCTGCCCAAAAGGTATAATATGTTCCTTCATACGTTAATTACGTTGATTAAAAAAATTAGCAGGCTGGTAGAAGCCAACTTCACTTTAGAAAACGATTTACCTTGTCACCAAAAATGACCGCACACACAAAGGTTCCCAATTCAAAACTAAATCCGGTGTGGACTATTCCGTGAATTTTTCTAGGAATGCTACGAAATCCGTGAAGGTCCGTTGTGAAGTGAATTTCAAAAAAATACTTTCTCTCGTTTTTTTTATCTTTATGCCTATTCAGACGTCGGTTTGGAGTTTTTCCTGTACCAATTTTTCCATTCTTTTCTGCGCTAATGCATTCATCTCTCCTAATTTTTTTCTATGATCTTTCCAATTTCTTCAATCTGGTTTATCCATTTCCTCCTGAGCATTCCTCTTTGTCTTTTTCTTGATATTCCCATTTCCATAACTTTTCTATCTTACTTCATTCCTACTAGGTGGCCAAATCAATTTATTTGTTTCTTTCTAATATTTGATATTTTTGGGTGTTGATTAGTTATGCTTCTGATTTCTTCGTTCCTTATTTGTTTCACATGTTCCATTAAAAACTAGCTGAGCAAAGTATTTTGTAGACTTAGTATATAGGAAGGTCATTTTAGATTAGACAATTTCTTGTACAATATTCAGTTCAAGTTTTTGGAACAAACTGTTCAATTTAGAATTAAAAACTTTCTATATTCTATATTTTCTCAACAATTTGATTGTATTGTTTGTGTTTCATTATGAAAATGTCAATAATCTTGATAATTTGTGGTTATGTATTAAAGTACCTAATTTAAGAAAAATGTCTTGGAATCATCGACATATTATGTCAATGCTTGGAATAAACGAGATATTGAAATTTAAATCGAGTGAATCTCAAAACATGCTTGTTTGTACAATGTAAAAAATAAAGTTTACCATAACAAATACTTGGGAAGTTTGGCCGTGGGCACTGTTAGAAACCATTAGACCGAATACAAGAATAAATAAAATATTTTTAGGTTTACGCTCAATGTATACAAACGAGAGAAAAAAAGTTTTAACTTCGTTAAGATCTGGCATAGGAGAAGATGAGGTGAATGACCTTGTAAAATTTCGTTAGCATAATTTACGGTTTCTCCATTTCTTTTTTTAAGGTTAATTATCCATCCTTGCAAAATGTTGTTAACATTCACTTAGTGACATGAGCAGACGGTTAATGAATAAATACTTAAAATTTTCTGGCTCCAACAACATTTCTTAAAAGACTATCTTTATTTTGTTATCAAATCAAATCACTGTTCACTGTTCAGAATCTTGAACTAAATATTGTTCAATAAATTGGAATAGTCAAAAGTAAATTGAAACTGTTGGCCAATATTGCACGCAATAACTTGAACTAAATGTAAAAGAAAGTGTCCAATGCAAAATGACTTCAAGGAATTCCTTCCAAGTAGCAACAGGAAAATATGTATCAAATGATAAATTAAGTGAACACTAATAGAGCAATATAATATCTATTGCAACAATTTTTATATTATCTAAAACAAATACAGTAATTTATAGTTCTTTTCTTATTAAAAAATTTATGGCAGTCTTAGAACGATTTATTTTATCATTAAAATAACTAAAAGTGATTTCAGTCATTCGAGAACTGTTTTTTATTGGAAGAATCTATATAAATTATAAATAGCTACACTCATGAATAAAGCTATCAATAAATGATATAGAGTTGACAATTTAAAAATGCATGAAAGCTTTTTTTATAAAAGTACTCATATTTCGGTAATATTCACTAAAAAACTAGAAATTATCCATAAAAAATTAACTGAATAATTATTTAATTTTCCTCTGATACATCATCAATTTTTTAAAAAACTTCCAATATTCGAAGATGTTAGTCACGCAATATTTTAAATCTTACCTTATTATTTACAGGTGAGGCTACACGAACACATCGGGAACAAAGCACAATTCGCCAACAAGGAGTAAAAATATATAAGAAAAAAACCGATAAAATATATGGACAATGTGGAAAACTGAGGAGAAACTTTCAAAGCTGGATAGGAAGAGAGGAAAGAAGCGAATGAAACTTCAAAACTCCCGTTCTTGAACCCAAACTTATACACACGCGTGAAATCTAATCAAGTCAAGTTGAAAGAACTCCATCTCTTTCTCTCCCCTTCAAGGAAAATGTCATAGAAAAAGAAAACGGTTGAAATTCCTCGAAATTCGCGAGGAACTACACTGTTGCGTATGTGGATGCAGCAGGCGCAGGTTCAAAATGGCCGAAAGCGATGTCTCAGGAATTAGCTGGATGTTGCCACGTGTAGGAAAATCTCTCACAATATTAGTAAATTTGAAGTGCTTTGAAATATTCGAAAAAATTGGAAAATAAAACTATTTTTAACAGCATAAAATGATATTAAAGATTGTTATTGATATTTATGTAAAAATACCGAATGTCAAGCACTTATTAAAATAATAGTTATCGATTTTCTGTTTAATTTGACTAGTTGTTATAGTTATGCGTCATTTTTTGGTTTCATAGACCGTAATAAATATTGACTGCAGTCTAAAGACCTTATTGCAATTTTTTCACTTAATTCATATTCTATGTTAATGAAATCCAGATTTATATTGAATTATTCATACATTGTCATGTCTTATTAAATATTTCTCAGCTTATAATATTTTAATTAGCTACACCCAGAGAAGATAAAATTAAATTCCTATTGCTTAGCTCAAATTTAATCAGTTATGTATTTGGAAGTACCATATTTAGTACCTACAGTTGTTATTTTATGGTTGATAGTTTTTATGGACACTTAGACGCTTATTACACCATAAATAAAGACCTTATTATGTTTGACCTTGAATACATTAATAATATTATCATAAATAGTTGGTTTTATTGCACTTGATAGCTTGACTGTATATTTTAATTTAAAATATATATTAATACATTCATTTATGTGTTTGAAAAAATATATAGTAAGTTTCTTTGTTATCTGAAAATAAGTCCTTGATATCTTTTTGCCAAATTGCAGTGTCTAGGTAGCGATTTTTGATCACGTAGACATTCTCCTTATTAACGATAACGTTTTGGCCAAAGGTTTGTGTAACTTTTTGCAGCTGTTGCTGTGAATACTTGCAAGAAAATGAATCACAATAAGAACGCGAATTTTAGCAAACTGTTTTTCACAACTTGGCAACGTCGTGCTCTAATAATTGTTTCATTTTGACGTCAAGATTTGGCGGTAATTAGAAGTAATTTGAGTTGGTGGATTTTTCAATTTTCGTGGATAATCCATGGCTTGTTAGGGGGTGGATTGTAAGGGGTGAATACGGAACGAGGCGACGCAAGTGATGGCTACCCACCCCTATGTTTGTATGGAATCATTGATTTTATTTCCAATATGTCTCTTGTACAATGGCGAACATAGAAACTGTTAGTCAATAAAACTGGATTAGTCTCAACTTAAATTGGACATAACAATGTATAATAAACTTGAATTCAACTTGGCAGTAATGTGATTATATCACGGTCGGTTCTAGTATTTTGTTATTTATATTTCTGTCATATCTTAAATAACCGTGCTTACAAATCTTTGAAATATTAAGCTGTTCTTTTCGAAAATTGTGCTTGAAATTCTTCTTATTTTGGTTTAACACCAGTTATCAAAATTTAAAATACATTGTTCAGTTAAATAGATAACAATTATTTATTTTTTATGATATAAACCCTTAAAGAACCTTGGAAATTCTAATTTTCAAAACGATATTATTAACAGACTAAATTAGCAAGTTCAATACTGTCTTTGTCTGTCTTTGACCGGATACCACAACTGTCTCAATTTCATCACTAATCCACTGTTTTCCTACATTCCTTCATTACAGGTACGAGCATGGTTAAATTGTAGGTACATATCACTGATATACCAGTTATTGAGTTTTATCGACTTCTAGTCAAGTTAGATTTTTTAAAAACTTTCCACGTCCTTTTTTAATACACCAAAATTATAACATTCGCGATAGGAATGGCATACTCTACGAGCGATTTCAGACACTTTTTGGTCGGCTACTAGTGTCTGAAAACAATCGCGCGGTTAATAATACATTAAACACCACGTATTCCTTATCTGTGTCTCATGAGAATGCGTCTATTTATATTAATGTATTTTTAGCTGCGCGATTCTTTTCAGACACTAGTAGACGGCCACAAAGGGTATCGTCTGAAAGCGCTCTTATATAAATAGATGCAGTCACACGAGACACAGATAAGAAATAAGTGGTTTTTAATTTATTTTTATTTTCAGACTCTAGTGTCCGGCCACAAAGTGTCTCGTCTGAAGTGTACAATCGTCCATATGTAATAATAAAATATCGTGAATGGAGAAAAAAAAAGGAATAATTGTGCCAAATATAGCTCGACATTTTAAGCTGGAGTATAAACAAACCTAGTCTCAAAAAAACACACCGAAGTGTCTCAAACGGGATTCTAAATTTAATTCTGAATGTATCCTACTTACTTATTATGGGAAATACTAAAATTTGTGAGAGGCGGAATCCAATTTCCTCCTTTGTTGGCATTTCTCTTTCGATACAGATGTTTCAGTTGACTTTTTACATTTGTCAAAATACTAAATCCTCGCAGATTTTTGTCAGTACATTTTTGAAGGTTTGAAGAGCGTAATATTTTTAGTTTTTGCGTCAGTGACAGTGATATTTCGAGTTTATAAACTTCAGAACAATAAAAAACGGACCTCGAGAACAATAGACCGATTAAATGTGAAAAACGAGTAAAATATTGCACAAGACCCAAAATTGCTAAACCATGCTACGGACATTGACAATTTTACAAAAAAATTCCACAGTAGCAAACCATAGGCGTTGCGTTTCATTTTTAAGAGGTGTTGTACTTTATATACATTAAGGCTTTTTTTGCAAAGAAGGTGTAAGTATCAAAAAAAAATTTGGACGATCTATCTGAATGCTCCATCTAAATTCCTTTCTAATAATGTGTAATCTATTTATAGATCAGGGTCAATAATTTTTGAAACAAAAAAAAATACAGTAGTAGGATAAAACCCATTAGAAAAGGAGATAAAATTTAAAGGGTAAAGCTCAAAATTTTTCTGAAAAATTGAAATAACCAAGTTTTTACCTTACCTTATTGTGTCCCGAATACACTGTAATTTATTTGATTTGAAATATTTTTTTTTACCTTATTTTGACTTTATCAAAAAACACACTAATCTTCAATCGAAAATTCTCGAGTCAAAATAGCAGCTTTTTTCAAAAAGTCAGTGGACCTTTTGTTCGTTGGAATCTCTACTTTCTGATAATGTGTAAAAAATATACCTTGCTATAGTAAATGTTCTCAGAAAATGCAAAAAATTACAGTATATTCGGGACACAATAAGGTATTTGCACAAAATTTCGTACAAAAAATATTTTTTATTTATTTAAGAAGATGAAAATAAAAAACGAATAACTTGGTTATTTGAATATTTTTCATGAATTTTGAGGTTATGTGTAAAAATTGTGAATACAAAGCTTTCCATTACTCACAACTTTGAAATTTAAGTTTTTTCCATGTGACTTGTAGTTTTGCCGTAAATCGAGATCAACCGTTTTTTACCCTTAAAAACTCATCCCTTCCATTTCCCGAACTCGGATCGCCCGTAATTTATTTTTCTTTTCAATATTAACACATTCTAATGAGGTTTATCCTACTGTTGTTTTTTTTTTCAATTTTTACCATTTTTGAAGGCAACGGTCCTGGTCTATTTATTTGTAAAACAAATTTGTGTCAGTAAATTGTAACATAAAGTAGCACTTCACACAATCCTATCTTTTAAGTTTCAGCTAATACAATTTATTTGTGATTTATTTAAGGATTATATTACCAGTGCATATTAATTTTGAAAGGATGTCTAAAGAATCGCCCTCTAAATGAAAACAACCATAAAACCGGAAGAAGTACCTAATCATTATTTCCGAAACCTTTTTTTGTATACCTTCACTTTCAAAACCATTGATTTTTATCTTGTAGGGTCGTTACCTACCTGGGCACACAAAGGGAGCAGAATAAGGTCGAGATCTGACACTTGCAACGAACTAGACCATATGCAAAAGAAGTCAGCAGGTATCTCAGACATCTGCATAAGAAAAAAATAAAAAAAAAGGGTTGTGTGAGAACTCGAGAACAGGTAACAAAAACGGATTAGAAAAATTGATAAATTATATTGTGGCCCTTATTTAAATATAATTCAGGAACTGTCATTCACGGGCCCTTACTAGGGCATTTGCATGAAGGGAATGAAATACAGTGTGGGATTCAGTTTTAGGTACCTATGGACAACATGAAATATTGTAGTTTGTCATATGAGAGCTAAACAGTATACCTATCTTGTTAGAAAAACTACTAAAAACAGGAACTACTTGCACCACTACACGAATGTACCTATAGTCTAAAGAAAAAATATTTTTCCTGAACAAATGTTCAATACGTCTCGTATATTTCTTTCTAAACGCAGAGAAGCAGAAATCCCAGCAGTAGATAGATACAATATTAAGTTGATAATGTAAATGGAGTGTTAACCGATTTTCGGATATTATGAATTCCGAAATGTTTGCAGCTTTCAACACAGATACGTCACAAACCTAAAGATGAAGTTAGCTACTTCCTGATTATATGTTTTAGGAACTAGTTACAAAATGGCCATTTGAAGAACTGTCAATGTCTATAATACATATTAATGTTTTGTTTACAGTTTACATCCTGATTTTATCCAGAAAACATCATATCCCATCATAACTCAAATGTGTTTGGACTTGAACATTTTTTCAACATTCAACAAAATAAAAATATCTAGTTCGTCTCTGTTGTAAAGAATCTACTTCGACAGCCGTTACTTTTGATGCATATATTCAAATGAGGTTTATTGAACAATTTGTTCGATTGTTAGAGACGTTCGGGGTTTTATTTGTGACCTTTTTTCGGACAAAGGGTAAATAATGTCACGTCAATGCTGAGGTATTTTTCAACCCCTTGAGGTCGACTAGCTACTACAACGTGTTTCATTCGGATAATTTATGGATGAGAAATATTTACGTACCTATTGTTTGATAATAACCAATTCATTTCTATGATTATTAATAGCGAAGCTAAGCTGTCAGGTTTTTTTTGAATTGCTACATTCAAGGTGCTACCAATTCTGCTCTTCAACGGAAAAACACCGTATGTTATAATTCACTACTTTTGAGAAAACGACATTCAAAAATTTGACAATTGAATAATTGGACTAATAACACCAATAATAGTTTTAATAAAAATGGTGATTTTTTTAAGACATTACGCTGAAGCTATGAATAAATATGATTTTGGCTACTAAATTTCTTAAGAAAAAGATATTTTCTTGGAATATATGCTACTTTTTATTAGCAAAAATGCTTCCGTTCCTGAGCATAAACACCTTCAGTCAAAAGTGAATGGGATACCGTACGTTAAGGTCTCTTTCACAAGGTCAGGGTGTTTGTCCGTCCGAGTTTTCGCCCGTCAGCCAGACAAGTAGCATTACACACTTTAGCATATTATGTTCTTTCATACTTTCCGGACGTGAATCGCCCGAATGTACCCGCTAGAACTCACGGAGCTCGGACGGGCAGTCGCCCAGACTATGCCCTAGCGGACCACAGTCAACAGTGTGCTATAAATGTGTGTTTACATGATCCGGGTGTTTAATCGTCGGGTTGGTCTATACTTGTCTATACTAGTTTGCAGGCCAATAGCGTGTATCTGTTGTCAAGAAGGTTGTTTGTGTACTTTGCAGTGCTGCTACGAGAATTTGATTATGTCAAAAGAAGTAGAAGAAATTCTGAAATCCTGATCAGTATAATTAGGATAAACCAGAAATCTTGAACAAAGCTGCCAAAGGATTACAAAAATCGCAATAAAAAAAACTGAAGTTCCTAATATTTGTATAGCTGTGTCTGTACACATTGTAGCTACTCTTTAAAAAAAGAAACGCTCATATACGGAGAGATAATTAAAAAACTTAGTTTCGTCTTCTTTTAGTTGTTGAAAAAGCACAAAAAATGCTTCTTTCAGGTATCTGCTTTATAGCAAATGGTGAAACCAAATTTACCTATTACGTTGTTTATTTCGCCGATGTTTTAATAAAGCGAACAAAATCTTCTTGCGTCCACTGTCCATCACAATCAGCGACAAACTGAAATATCTAGCATCAAGTGGTCCAAATTTTCGCAGACTCCCGTGTGAAGAGAGCTCCAGGGAGCCGCCTGGCCGGGCGATCATACAGACGGATATATATCCTAACCGTGTGAAAGAGGTCTAAACATACGCTTAAATATGTAGACACAATACCAAGCTTCAGTGTTTACTAGCCATAAACGACGTATGTTACGAAATTTATTGAGCATACGGCTCTTTTGCCTTGTAGTTTCAAAAATAACCCTTGCACATACGTGATATTTGACACTTTTTTACACGGCTTTTATTCTGTGTAATATGTACGTTTTTTTCTTAATTAGTACAAATCGTCTAATTTTATTCAATTTTTTGAAAATTAGTTTAAAAAAAAAAAACTTTTTTGGTACGAAAATTGAAAAATTTCATCCTTGACAATCCAAGAAACCAAAAATGTGATTTTTGAAAAAATTAACGTACGGCGGTGTTTATCTGTCGAACGGCAGAATTCCTCAGATTATTTTATGCATGATGAAAAAGTTGGATTTGAATACGTCTTTTTTAGGTTTGGTCAAAATGTGGAAATACCAAAATTATTTCACTGGGTTATGTTAATATTTAGGGTAGATGCCATTTTCATGTGAAAAACAAGTAGAATAAGGCTATTCCTGCAAAGAATCTTTTAACATGTTAGCAATAGTTAACAAAGTTCCTATAATATGGGTGCCGGCACATGAGGGAATTGAAGGGAATTAAATGGCAGACCAGCTAGCTGAAGAAAGCTCTAAGGGAGCCTTAACAGGCCCGGAACTGTTTTGTGGAATTACAAAGGATTACATAATAGGAGAAGTCGGGAACTGTCTAATTAAGGAACACCAATTCAAATGAAGGTTGACACAAAGACACCTCCATACTAAGAGTTTACCGAATAAGTTACACAAGGAACTCTCGTTCTGGCTGCTGAAACTGGGTAGGAGAAATTTGAAGACAGTTACCGACCTGGTGACTGGACACTGTACCCTGAGGAAGCATTTGGACAGGATGGGCAAAGTTAGTGAACCTATGTGCAAAAAAAGAAGCAATAATTGTCAACTTCACAGGTAGTAGTGGAAAAATAACTATAGTCAAAGGCAGTCTTATCATGCAGGTCATACGATTCATCAAAGACATACTCTCAGTTTTCTTTTATTGTGTTTAATCATAACTTCCAAATAAAATCCGTAAGATGAATAAGACAGACTTATGCAATTTTAATGGGAAAGAAAAGGATATGTATTTAGTTTTCAGCAATTCTTAAAAGTTTTTCACCAGCTAAGTTTTTATTTAAATGTCAGTTTTGTGACTTTGACTATTCAAAGAGACGATATGAATAATAAGAAGCAATTTTCCGGTTTTTTTACATCCTGAAGTATTTAATCCGATTGATATTATTTCGAGAATGGAAGGAAAAGAGGCACTTCGTCAACCAGTGTAATCTAACATTTTGGTAACCTCTGTGTTTTCTGATTTGATACATATGGTTAGTGACCTTTGAACCCGCACGATAAGAGAGCATTTGACTATATTCTCATATTTCTATTTTGCTTTCATTATATCTTTTTTAATATAGTAAATTTTTTCAATAGATTTTGCTCAGACTTACTTCATTTTATACCTCACCTAATAATATATTTGACCCTCAACTGACATACCTACATAATAGAGTAACACAATCCATTTTTATTTATTTATCATCACCACCTTGTTAAACTCAACTAGAAAAATTCAAATGTTTTAATTCAATAGCTTGAAAATGGATAAATGAATTGATTTGACATTTGGCAGGTTGTTTACAAAATTGGAAATAACATATTTTAATGAAGAAACATTTGTTAATTCTTGATCTAGTGGTATACATTTGGAAAGATATGCCACTTTTATCCCTCCATTTTTCACGCCACTGGCATTTGTAGCTATTTTTAATTAATTTAGTATGCAAACGTTGTAAGTATTATTTGAAAACACCCTGTATATACACTATGTTATATATTATAATATAATATAATATGACATAACTATAACTAAGGCGAATATATGTTGTATATGGATACTCGACCTTGCATTTCCCATATTCATTCTAGCTAATTTAAGGAGAGATTTGTTATTATTATTGATTACCGATTCATGTTTATGTAACTATGTACATCCACTCACGTTAATTCTCTTGGGTACGGCCACTTCATATGTTGGAATACATTAGTTTATACTAATTGTTGGCTCAACATTGAGATCAGATATTTTCAATAGGTATGAATTTAAATAATTATTTGTAGTTTCATCACATGTTACTAGAAAAAGGAATAAGAAGCGAACAATGCGAAACTAGTCATTTAGAGTATGAATTTTGTAAAGTACTTGTAATATTACAGTTTCCTGTAATATTGTCGTATTTAATAATAATTTCAGTGGTCAGATTTTTCGAATTTTGGTTTGCAGTTGAAGGTGAAGATGTCGCTAATGTTACAACTTTTACAATACTAGAAGTACATGTATTTATTGTGGGTGTCTTCTCCAGACCTTGATTAAGCTCTTAGAGCTCGTGGACGGAGAACATACACCATTGTCCCTTCTAATTGCAAATATTAAATATCTTGCAGGTATACCAGCCCCGTTTGACTTTGAAGTGTAATTCAATATCAGTCGGTGCCTATAGACTGGGAAGTAGTTGTTTCTCTTAGTGGAACGGTCACTGTCTTTGAAATATATTTTTCAACACTTATAAAGCGTTAGAATAATTATTATTCTGCAACATTTATTAATATTGTACCTGAATGGCAATAAAACACACAGCACTCTCTATTCCGGTACTGTTTATTTTGGCAAACAGCAAAAAACTACAAACCAGTCATTTATTGTTAACTTAATTTTTATGAATTCCATTTTTTGAACTTCTATGTCGTAAACCTGTTAAGTATGCACAGGTTGGTCCTTTAAGTAATTCACTTCAAAAAATATTGCGACTCAAACCTGCTAGCTCAAATAAAATATGAACGGAGATACAGGGTAATGAAAATAAGTTTAAAATATTTGTTTTTTACAATAACTTCAACGACTTTTGACGTGTAGGTACAAAAATTTGACAATGGGCGTTTATGTAATGATAAATCACAGTTTTGTACTTATTTCTATGTTTTTTTTCTGTACAGGGCACTGTATACAGCATAAATGTATGTACTTTTTTACTGTTTATAGATTAGCGATATTTTTAAAAAAAGAAATATTAAAGAAACACAATTTTCAAAAAAGGTGTATTTTTGAGTACTTATCCCCAAATCTAAACAATTCTAGAAATAATTGAATTCTATGTTCAAAAGATACCTACAGTTGTTTGTATAGTTCATATATACACGTTGCGAAAATTACATCGGAATCCTCGCCTCGGATAACACAAGTACGACAAGGATATATGAAAGAGAGAGAAAGAATAATTGTGCGTGGTCATCACTTAGGGTGTATATTTATTTCCCGAGGCTGGCGGAATTTTCATTGCTCCTTCACCAACCAACTAGTGAATTCTCTCTGTAAAGGACAATGTTGCCGGATGAAAGTGTTTTATTTTACCTAATGTGCATGACTTCGAAAAAAAGTCAACGAAAACGAGAAAAAATTATCATTTGTACAAATAAATCTGCGCTTCTGTCAAGAGCGGTTATAATAGGGGAGCAATGAGCATTCGGCCAGTCTCGGGCAATAAGTATAGTAGGTACATAATAAGGTAAAAAAACAATATTGGTAAGGAAGAGCATTAATAATAAAAAGTCGGTATTGAAATATTTTGCTGGACGGAATTATAAGTAACATGAGATGAATTATTCACAGTTAGCAAGCTAACAAGTCGTGAATCCGAGAAATCACTCTCGCTGCTCGATGATGTGTTTAGAAATTAGAAGTGCCGCCATCAACTCGATTTCTATTTATTGGTTATGTTTGCCCCTCTAGAACTGTACTAGCAGCACGGAATTTGGCCTGAGTGCTAAAAAACCTAAATTAGTGCATGTCCGAGGCGAACACAAATATTTTCAAAACTGGTGTCAGTTGAACATCCAGCTGAGTCAGCACCAAGAGAGAACGCTTTCAGTGTGCACTAGTGCCGCCAGTCGAATTTGCCGTTACATATATCGCACCTTTGGAGATACACTGATACAAATGCAAATTCATCAATTAAACTATCACACACTACCTCCGATATGGAAAACTGCCTCAGTTACTCCCATATTCAAAAAAGGCAATAAACTGGATCCAATCAATTATAGGCCAATCAGTCTTGTCCCAATTGTTTGCAAGGTTATGGAATCAATTATATGTGACAAAATGTTTTCTTTTCTTCAACAACATCACATTCTACCATCTCAGCAGCACGGTTTCATACAAGGACATTCAACTTTAACAAATCTTTTGTTGTGTGTAAATGATTGGACTATGGCCTTTGATAAAGGTCTACCAACAGACGTTATTTATCTTGATTGTGCCAAGGCTTTTGACCGGGTTCCAACGCGAAGATTACTACATAAGATTGAACATTATGGTATCAGGGGAAATTTGAAGAGATGGATAGCTGACTTTCTCACCTCAAGACAATTTTGTGTGCGCGTCAATACAACATTTTCTCCGTTAAAACCTGTTTTAAGTGGAGTTCCGCAAGGATCTGTTCTGGGACTTTTGCTGTTTCTGTTATATACAGCTGATCTACCTGGACATATAACAAATAACTGTTCTTTTTACGCAGATGATGCTAAAATATATGCAAATCCTACCACAAATCACCTTTCTCTTCAATCAGACTTAAGTGCAGTGTATAAATGGTGTTCCGACTGGTTATTACCGCTAAATTTAGATAAATGTGTAGTCCTACATATAGGTAAAAACAATCCTGATCTGTCGTACCACATAAACAATCACGTGTTAAAGACCGTATCATCGCAATGTGATCTTGGTGTTATTATAAACAAAGACTTGTCCTGGTCTGAGCATATTCTCTCAGTATGCAAGAAGAGTAACTCTCAAATATTTTTAATATATAGATCTTTTGGTAAAGTGTCACCGTCAACATTTATCAAGTTATACACGACCTATGTACGTCCTCTTATGGAATACTGCGGACCTGTATGGTGTCCTGTTTTAACATCTGATCATAATAGGCTTGAAAATGTGCAAAGGTTAGCCACAAGACTTCCTTATGGCCGAATACGACCTAGTTATGAGCAGCGCCTTGATTCAGCCAAACTAACGTACTTTAGTGAACGCAGACAACGTGGCGACTTGATAGTTTTATATAGAGCTATATTTAACATGTTTGGTACTAATATGTCATCCATTTTTACTTTAAATCCTGATATTCGATTAAGGGGGCATCCGTATAAGTTGAAGAAGGAGCTGTTTAGAACTAGAAACAGACAAAATTTTTTATCGAACAGAACATTTTCGTATTGGAATAATTTACCTAACAGTGTGGTCTGTGCACCGTCTGTTAATGCTTTTAAAAACCATTTAGACCAATTTGCTCAGCATTCTTAATTTTTAATTTTGAACATGTATCTTCATTTTTTGTTTTTATTGCCTATTTACAGCATGTGATACCAATAGCATAGATTTTTTTTTTGTCTCTTTTTTTTCAACTCATTTTTGTTATATGAGCTTTATAGAACCTCGGTTCTCTGCTCATAATTTATTGTAATAATAATAATAATAATAAATGAATTTCAAGTTTCTAAAATTTATTTTTGGTTTTTCTACATTAAATAAGAAACCAATTGAAATAAGTTAGATTAAAAAAAAGGATGCCTATTGTTAGTTGATTTGTA
Source organism: Galerucella nymphaeae (assembly GCA_963978555.1). Taxonomy (NCBI): domain Eukaryota; kingdom Metazoa; phylum Arthropoda; class Insecta; order Coleoptera; family Chrysomelidae; genus Galerucella; species Galerucella nymphaeae. The sequence continues at coordinate 7,917,190 of OZ021715.1, forward strand.
TATTTTACGAAAAATGGATATTTCGATTACTTCACTTACCTATGAAACAAATGAATATTTTTAAATATTCATAAATTTAAATATTGAGAAAAACGAATACAACTTATACAGTCGACGGAAAAGCTTTGTAACTAAAACGAGTATTAAAAGGACAATTAACAATCTCGAACATTAACTTTCTCGACTGTTAATGGCCCTCATTAATACACTTATTAATTTATATTAATAAATAACTATTTATTAGCAGGTATCCTTTTTTTCACCTAGAAATGTAAAATTTTAAAGTGTAGGTACACTTGCTTCAGGTGCCTCTGGTATTATGCCCGTGTAACTGCATTTTTTTCTTCAATTAGACTTCAAATCTAATTCGGTGTTGTGACAATAGGAAAGGAACATACAGTGATGGGCAAATGTGTGGAACCAAGTAAATATCTCTGGAATTATTAGAGATATCAAAATGAAATTTGGAAGGTGGATACTACAGTAGATTGGCTAACTTTTTTCATATTTTTTAACAATTTTGAATTTCCGGTTTCACCGGAAGTAGTGTCGATCTTAAAATTTGCAATGGAACACCCTATATATTATTTTAGCATTTTATTACGAATACAAAAATATCGGGCTCGATATTTTTTATTTCAATACCTACCGAGATATTAACAGAAAAGCAACTAAGGAAAGGAAAAATTTGATGGTAGCTAGTAGTCCACAAAGTTCGTTGTGAAGTGACAGTACTGTCCAAATGAGTTATTAGTGTTTGTATTTGAACGTGAAAAGATTACATTGTTAATTTGATAGTGAAATGGCCGAATTAAGTGAAAGAGAAAGAATAGAAATTCACAAACCGACTTGCCTATTGTCAAGAAGTAGACGGTGCTCAGTTTGGACATCTGATACATTAATTTTAGCTTAGTTAAGTTCCAATGTTTTGAAAATCAATTAGTTTCAGTCAAGGTTTCAGTTAATATTTATGATTATTTCTTAAATTGATATTAGATTTTTCCTTCCCTTAGTTACTTTTCTGTTAATATCTCAGTAGGTATTGAAATAAAAAATCTCGAACCCTATATTTTTGTATTCTTAATAAAATGTTCGATCAGAAACTGAAATAATATACAGGGTGTTCCATTCCAAATTTTGAAATCGACATTACTTCCGGTTAAACCGGAAGTTCAAAATTGTTAAAAAAAATGAAAACAAATAGGCATTCTACTGTAGTATCCACCTTCCAAATTTCATTTTGATATCTCTGATAATTCCAGAGATATTTATACTTGGTTCCACACATTTGCCCATCACTGTATATAAACATACAAATAAAAAATAGACATTGTTACAATTAAACAAATACCAGTGTCAAATATCTCAGGTGTAGAGATACAAGAGAACGGGAGACAGTAAAAAGAAACAAACAGTGCAAAAAAACATTAAAATTGTACTACGCAATGAGTCAGGCTTTTATAGGTACCTATACAAAAAAAGAGATATCAGTGAAGACAAAAATAAATGTGTTTAAGAGCCATAGATCAATTCTGTGAATCATAAACACTGACAGGCATATCTGAGAAGAGTTAAAGGAGTCAAAATAAGTAAGAAATACAAAGATAAGAAAGGACCTAGATATAAAATCGTAACAAATATATGCAATCAAGATAATTGGGATGGTGAGGACACCTATAAAGAATGTCAAATTCCAGACAAATTAAGAAAGTATGGGAGGAAAAAGAAATATGAAAAGAGAAAACGCGGAAGACCGAGAAAATCATGGAACAGTTAAAAAATTCTTCAAAAAAAGGACAAACATGGAATGAGGTGAAAATATTAGCCAAAAATAAGAAATAAAGGACCAAGTTTGCTCACACAGCAACGTGAATATTACGGCCAAATATAAAAAAAAGTAGGTAAAAAATATTTAAAAAAGTAGAAAATTTCTTGTATTTCCTCAAAACTTTCAAATTTATTTTATCGACTTTTAAAAAAGGAAAAGATATCAAACAATACTTCTTAGTCCACTTAATATAAGTTCTCTTTAATAGAAAAACGTGTTTATAGGGGTGATTGAATAAACTCAAAAAGGCACAAAATTCTATTTCACCTGTGCGTATACCTTTTCAATCACAGACCATTCATCTATCACCTACCTGACTTAAATCTATCTGATCGAATAAAGAAACCTTTATTATAAAAATCGAAACCCTTATTATACTCGAAACTCAAAAGTTAACAGCTCCATAATCGAACAGTTCAATATCCTTTCTAACTTTCACTGACGGGTATAAAACAGGTAATATGCACTGGAGATAATTGATCAGTTTGGGGAATGACAGTTTAAAAGTATACAGGTAAAAGACAAAAGTAGAATTATTTGAACTAGTTTTAAATAATACTTTTTTTAATATACAGCGTGCTCACGAATGGGGTGACCTATGGATAAAAACTTTTCAAATATTCTAGGCGAGCGGTGCACAACAAAAAAATTGCACAAAAAAACGATTTGACCGACCACTACAAAACGCATGGGAAAAACCTATTGGGATGGATTGATTATATATTAGGAACAAAAAACCTCAATAACACTTTTTTGTCCTGATCGTTTATTAGGGTAGAATGGATGAAAATAAACACTTTTTGACTCTTGATATTTTTTCGAAAAATGCTTTGTTTTCAAGTTATTGGCAATTCAAAGTCAAAAATCGACCGAAAAATGGATTTTTCGAAAAAAATTTCTCGTCTTCTACCACAGCTTTTTCAAATTTTCAAAATGCAAATTACTCCTAAAAACATAAACTATTAGATGGTATTTTTTATTTTTTTGCTACACTCATTTGCCTTGTCGAAGTCATCATATACCAAATTCGCGAAATTTACGGATTCCAAGGGGAATTTGCCGTGACGGAGTGCGTAACGTGTACTGATTTGCGGAACTATTTTTCGATTAATAATGTTAATTATAATACGTTTTTTTTGCTATCGTTAATGTTTTATTAATTTCTGCTACAAAATATATGTTAAAAAAATTATTAAGTTATGAATGTTAAATTAAAATGAGACTTATTTCAAAATAAACAAACTGATTTATTCACATAAGATTTACATTTGAATATGAACATCTGTTTTAATAGAGTTACATAATATAATCTTCAGCCTCTTGTTTATCCTTTGAGTCTATATGATCGTTTGAAGTGTTTTGACTATTGCAAATTGTATAACACGCACATAGTTCGCAGCATGGAAAACCTTGAGATAAACAAGAACATCTTTCGTCATCTTTGCACGGTGACTTTCCACAATAACAAATGAATTTTTGTAACAATTCCATGGCTGTATCTTCTTCAAAATAATTGACTAACAATAAGTCGTTATTTTTCATCCATCCATATTAAGTTGGATCAAATGACATGATATTACTTACTAGATCTTGCTTGCGACCATTTATTTAAGAAAAGCTTTTTTCAGTGTAAACTAAAATTAACGATGGTCAAAAAATACGTATTATAATTAACATCATTAATCGAAAAATAATTCTGCAAATCAGTACATAAATCGCGAATTTGGTATGACGAATTCGACAGGGCAAATGAATGTAGCAAGAAAATACAAAATACCATCTAATAGTAACGTTTTCACGAGTGATTTGCATTTTGAAAATTTGAAAAAGCGATGGTAGAAGCCGAAAAATTTTTTTTTTCGAAAAATTCATTTTTCGGTCGATTTTTAACTTTGAATTGCCGATAACTTGAAAGCAAAGCATTTTTCGAAAAAATATCAAGAGTCAAAAATGATTAGCGTTATAAGTTTTTGGTTAATAACAAATGACTGATAAAAAAGTGTTATTAAGGTTTTTTGTTCCTAATAATATAATTAATCGATCCCAATTGGTTTTTCTCTTGCCTTTTGTAGTGGTCGGTCAACTCGTTTTTTTGTGCATCTTTTTAGGAGTGCACCGCCCGCCTATTAGTTTTTGTGAAAAATGCCATTCTTTCTAGATAGAAATTTTTGCTTGTTCTGAAAACCTATAAAATGGAATTAAATTCAAATTTTTCGAAGCCCGTCGCATTTTATAGCCAGTTTTATAAAAACCGCATGAATTATTTCGCTAAATTCGTAAATAATGTACCATAAATAATTTTCAAATTGTCCTGGGCGATGGATGGGACGATATGGTCCAATATTTTTTCCGTCCCGATTTCCCAATTTAACTATTTTAGATTTTTTTATGGTGTTACTTGAAACAAAAAATTTATGCAAATAATTTAAAACATGAAATATTGAAGAATTGATGCCGTTAACGAAATTACCCCAGAAATGCTGCGGAAAACTTAAAAAGAATGTAGAAAGATAATTGAGAGATGTTTTGAAGCTGGGGGAGGATATTATATTGAATAGAGGTTTTTGTGTAACTATAATTTGAATATTTATTAATAAAAGTAATTCAATATGTACAGGGTGCGGCAGATGAACGGCAAGCTAGATATATTTCGAGAACAAAAAGGATCTGAATCATGAAAATTAAAATGAAGAGATTTTGAAGAATAAGCTATTTAATGCAAATATCGCCATGTATTTGCTACTTCCGGTTATAATTATGCCAGTATTTTAATAAATTTTGAAGCTTCGTTAATATTTGTTTATTATGAATTCTGAATTTCTACGCGAATTCTAGTAGGACTACAGAGGATGTCAGGTAAGTCATTTTTCTTAGACAGAGAAATTTCGTCATCGATTGGAATGAGGGCGGAAGAGCAGCTATTCCAATAGTTCAATGAGAATTGTTTTTGACAGTCTGGCTATAACAAGGTCACTGATTGCAATTTGTCTTGGTATGGATTCTGGGTAATTCTGGGCAACGAAATAATCGACAAACTTGTTATTAAGGTCGATGACTGGCGATGTAGTGTAAGTTAGTTGATTGTTATACATACTTTGTAGAAGAATGTCAATGTGATTTATTTATTTATTTAATTAGTGAGAACACTACAAATAACACATAGCGTATGGTCAGTAAAATGTTTCTGAATTGAATTAAATGAAAATTTTTTGACAGTTCCAAGCACCAATCAAATTTTTTCAAGTTTCAAATATTTAATATTTTGAAAAGTCACGATTTGGTTGTAATACTGAGGAACCTATAAAATTGAATATACCAAAAAATTAGCAAGAAATTTTTTATCCCAAAAACCTTCGAATATTGATAATTGTTTGAAAATTTTTTTTGTCAGATTTCGAAAGCCTTGTTGCTTGTAGGCGCCGTAGGCGGAGATCTGTTGTCTACAAGCAACAAGCTTTCGAAATCTGTCATAAAATGTTTTCGATTAATTATTAATGTCCTTACTACTGATAATTAAATTGTCAGCAGCCGAAAAAGGTAACAACAGAGGAGAGGGGAGTTATGTGATTTCATAGGAATTCGAGAGCAACAAAGTGCACAGAAATATCAATGAAATAATCACCTCTTTTGGTTAAAAAATCTGGAAATCGAAAAAAGTGTACTTTATCTCTTCCTCTCCTCATTGCACACTACTTATCATCATTCATTACTACACCACGATACCAGTTTGGATAATTTTTAATAGTATTTTATGCAACGATCATGTAATGATAGCCATTAAGACACGAGCATATTGTAGGATACGAAACGAGCCGCAGGCGAGTTTCGTATATAATATGCGAGTGTATTAATGGCCATTACATGAAAGTTTCATACAATATTTTTTCTACTCCGATTAATAACAATTATTTAATTGATAATTATCATTTTTTATATAAAAAAAGAACAATCAAAGGAACTTCAACAAATATTTGACAGCTGTCAAATTAAGTGTCACTTAATAGGTCTGTTTGCCTGCAATAAAAGTGTAGCACTGAGCTATATATTTTGAAAAATTCAGGTCAATCTGTGAAAAAATGCGTGTAAAACTGCTAACATTGGGACTATCTATGTATGTATATTGCATTTGTATACTGCAAGAAGCATTAAAACATAATTAAAATCGTATAGCTCAGTGCTACACTTTTATTGCAGGGAACAGACCTCGGAACAGACCTGATATAATTAATTTCAGAAATGTCAACCAGGTATCCATGGCTATGTTAAATATTGTGCGAATGTCGCATTCCTATTGGCTTAAAAATCTGTATCATAATGAAAATCTGTATCATAATGAATTTCATTATGATACAGATTTTAGTCTTTTAATAAGGATAATATAAAACAGGAGTAGAAAATAGTATTTTATGCAACGAACATGTATTAATGGCCATTACATGAAAGTTTCATACAATGATTTTTCTACTCCGATTAATAAAAATTATTCAATCAATAATTATTAGTTTAATTAATTTTAAATATTGTTACTTTTGAAAATCAAAATTATTTGACAGCTATCAAATCAAGTGTCACTTAATAGGGCTGTTCGCCTGCAATAAAAGTGTAGCACTGAGCTATATAATTTTGAAAAATTCAGGTCTATCTGTGAAAAAATACGTGTAAAATTACTAAATTTGGGAATATATATGTATATTGCATTTGTATACTGCAAGAAGCATTAAAACATAATTAAAATAAATAAATTCGTATAGCTCAGTGCTACACTTTTATTGCAGGGCCACAGACCTAATATAATTAATTTCAGAAATGTCAACCAGGTATCCATGGCTATATTAAATATTGTGCGAATGTCGCATTCCTATTGGTTTAAAAATCTGTATCATAATGAAAATCTGTATCATAATGAATTTCATTATGATACAGATTTTAGTCTTTTAATAAGTATATTATAAAACGGGAGTAGAAAAAATTAATTAACGTTGTTTACTAGTAAACAAAATATAATATGGCTGATCTGTCAGAGACATCATTCTCGAATGGTCTATTAAAGACAGAAATTAACGTCATGTCAGGAATGTCAATTTTTCTAGATAACGGAATCACCATTTCTAACGCTGTGATGCTTAACTTTTTTTACCGGCATATTTTTAAAAATTCACCTGCCAAGATATAATTTACAATTACTCAAACAAAAAATGAATAACGTTCATCGTAATAGTCTGTAAAAAGGATTTTCATGAAATAGTTTAATTGAACCCTTCCGAAATGATGTTCTTCTGTTTATCATACTCGCGTTGATTTATGTTGCGGCCGAAACATTGCATAAGATAAATGTGTGAAGGCTGATCTATTTTTAATATTATTTCCAGGTAGTCACCCTGTAACCCTCAAATACCCTCGTTACGAAAATAGAGCCACGAGCGCCATCTATTAGTCGGGGGTAAGAGTAGAAGTGAAACGAGGGGAGTATGCCATCGTATGAGAATCTGTAATATGCTGGTTGAGTACAAATGGAAGTTAGTTTTGATAACAATTCGCCACGAACTAAAGGCAACCACACACAAATTGTGGTGCTGATGTTATTTATTTTAATGTAATCCAAGAAAACTTAAATTTATATTATATTAGTCTCAAATAGTTAGAGGATAAAATATTATTTTTAATTAAATAGATTAGGCGTATACTTGAAGATCCAATCCTTATATTATGGAACTGCATTGGATTAAATAAAATATAATTAAAAATTTCACAGCATGATATAATAAATAATAAATAACAGCATTGAACTTTTACATAACTGTCAAAATTAGTTAAATTTTCTAGAAACATTAGAAATTAAGAAGTCCATCCTTGATACTGATTATAACTTGATGAATGAACAATATTAGATATAATTTATTCTTAAATTTCATATTGTTTATTTGATACTTAATATTGTTTTAATGAGTTTTAAGGATATTTCATTGAGTTTTATAGAAATACAGCAAGACAACATCAAATATTATATTGTGGAATTTTAAATTATATTTTATTTTGTTTACTTAACTACTTAGTACTTTTTTGGAATATTAATTGGAAAATATCCCTCATTTTTCACATAGAAATAGTAAATGATCAATATTATTGTAAGGCGTGTCCCAAACTAATTCGAAAATAAATTTAAACAGGTTTAACTAAGAAAATTATAAGGTTAGTGAAAATGACGATGATAAATTCCTAACCAGTTGTTCTAGCGACTGAATATGGAACGAAAGAGGTCCAAATCAACCCAGTAGTAAGGCTTACAACAGCAATTTTCAATGTACTTAGAGACGGAATAATAATTAAGCTGGAAAATGTCATCAATTAATCGGTGCAAATAGTGGCATATGCAGATGATGTTACTATAATTGCAAAATATCAGAGGAGTTTACGAGAAAGACTGCAAACGATTGTAACAGAGGCGAAAAAAGGGGACTACAAATTAATGAGGAGAAAACAAAATGCATGGAGCGTAAATCTTGAAATTTAAAATAACGTTTTAGCTGTATTCTCAACGCATCGGGGGCCAATAATTCTAGGAACTTTTTTCAAGTCACCATTTCATTCCTGTTATTCTGTAGTAATGTCAAATGTCATCTGACTACGCTTACATCTGACATAACTAATGACAGATAACAAAAACGAAATTGTATTATGACAAGAGTTCCTAGAATTATTGGCCACCGATATATTGAGTATTCAGCTAAAAACTAATTTTAAATTTCAAAATTTACGCTCCGTGGCAATAAAAACTACTTTTTGTTGGCCACACTGACCTTAGACTGAGCCCCTCTATTCTTATGGTTTAATTTCCTTTATTGCCACTGACTTCTTGTACTTCCATGCATTTTGTTTTCTCCTCACTACTTTGTAGTTGTCAAATTTAAAGGTACTTTATTTACTTTTGAGTAAAACTCATATTTTTTGACAAACCTCGTATACGACTGAAAAATTTGATATCTGATAACTGTATTCTAGGTTTCGGATAAAGCAGAACTTTTTATGAAGAATATTTTTTTCCTGAAATCAATAATAAAAAAGTTTACCATATAATTTCAACTCAGGGGGACATATTGTATACTAATGTTCTTATTGTGTTTCCTATGCAAAAACAATATTGTACTTCCTTTCAGTGGACAACCTTCACAATAAAAATCTTCAAAAATAATTTAAAAAATTACAGGTTTGTATTGAAAACAATTATGAAAACATTAGCTTGATGCACACTTGATGACTTGGGAAGGAAACAAATACTTAAAACTAACTCGAAACCCCGGAAAATAAATCTCTCCGGTAAACTTATTTAATAAAGAGTTCATCAGTATTTAATGGTACATTATGCAATGGAAATTGGTGACAGCTATTAAGACTTAAGTCGCGGTTATGACTATCTTATTAGCCATTGAATGAATTCATTAATTATAGAGATTATAGAGATATTCATTCACAAAAATATTGTGGTTGATTATTAAATGCATCCTATAAATTTAATTTATGGAAAAATAAAGATTATATTGAGATTCGCTATTTTATTTATAGATGTTAAGATAATAGTTTTTTCTCCGATTGGCAGCAAATATTAATTTTGCTGACTGATATCAAGTGTTAGTTTTCCTGCCTAGGCAGCAAAGTGATTACTTTGCTGCCTGTGATTATACATTTCCATATCAACCAACCAAAATAAAGAGATTGTGGGAATTGTAATAATTTGCAAATACAATATTCTCATTATGAACAATCGGACAAAAAATTATATGTTCAACTCGGCAGCAAAGTAGATTGACTGTCTTAGCTGGATTCCTAACCTCGCTACGCTCGGCTATGAATTCAGCTTCGGCAGTCAGTCTACTACTTTGCTGCCTAGTTAAACAAATAACTATTATACTAACACAGGGTGTCCAGAAACTCTCCTGCCAAGCGGAAACTACAGTTACTAGAGGCGATTTTGGGTCGATTTACCTCAAATTACCTTAATGCGAAATTGCTTTCTAAGCGAGCTGTATACTTTGAAGAAGACGTGCTCATATGAGTTTTCTTCAAATTATTCAAAAATACCGTTACTTAAAATATTCAAACTTTGTATTAATCAATAAATAGTTGCAAACCATTCGTTCGCTATAAATAAATTTTTTTCAGATCTACATCACAAGCGTGTCATTCGAGGGGGACAACAGGTATTTTTATTAATTTTTTTTTATTTTCAAGTTTTTTATGTACACGGACACAGAATTTGGAAAATTCAAAATAACTTTCTTGAAAAATGTTCTCATTTTTCAAATCGATGTCATGAACCATTTCCGGGAAAAATAAATTTTAACTTTTTACATAAAATCATGTTGGATTATAAAATTGTATCTGTACTATTAAGTTGGCTTTGAAAAATCAACAAATTGTACAGATATTGGTAATAATTTTATTTCGTGAGGGTATACAATTTTATTTCCAAAATTAATGCGACAAAATCTAGGAGTTGATTGCTTGTATGAAATTAAGATGGGTATTTCCCATAACAAAATTACCTCAGCCCATCCCTTTCCGAGATATCACCCTTAAAAGGTGATGACTAAAATTGCGGGTTTTTTTTCTAAAATTTCAATAAAGCTAGAAATTTCAATTTCTATAAATTTCGTACATTTTCATTATTTATTATGAATCGTATGACATTTCACATCTTTACTGTTTTCCACTAAATATATATCTATTAAAAAAATTATAAATTATGGTGTTTATTTTTTTATCTGCAGCTATCGATTTTGGGAAAAATTTATGAATAAAAAAAGTTTTTACATAAAACAAGGATTTTAAGTTGAATTTCATTTCATAAAACTTTATCTCGGAAAAAAGTTTTGATTTGAAATAAATTAAGGGCTGTTAATTTTACAACCGGTTAATGTAGCAGAAAAATTGAAAAAACTCTTATAGCTAGTCCTTTGCGATTGCACAAAAATTACAGAATTTCATGTTTCTAACTTTTAGAAAAAAAAAATAAAAAGTCAATTTTAGTCACCATCTTTAAGGGATCTCCAAAAGAATGTAAGCAGTTTAATACTTTTGTTACAGTATCTGTAATACGTAAGTACAATTTTTTATTGGTAAAATCCATAAGGTTGTGTTGTATACAAAGGCCTAAATTTTCTCATTAATTATTTTATCCCCAAATTAATAATTATTTTTTACTTTCCAGTTCCATTACCAAAGCTTGTTTCTTATTAATTTTTTTCAAGTATAATTTATTTTTCATAAGCTCTCAACAAGTGTTTGCGAGTATTGTAGTCAAAACAGACTATACCCTGTATATTATATTGCAGTAAAAAAATATTTTCAGGTTTTAATAGCGAGCAAGTTTTTGCGGGCATTGTTAGCGAAACAAACAACACCCTGTGTATTATAATATTTAATCAACAGTAAAAACACAAGAGCTTCTTTTTTTATCGGATAAACTTCTCTTTGCAACGAAACAGTTTTGCCAATCACTAATTTTACGAGAAAAACTGACATGATAAAATCGCGACACCGAAGGTGGAGAGATTTTATCTAATGTCAGTTTTTCGAGCAAATTTAGTGATTGACAAAATTTTGAGTTGAAGAGAAATTTATCTAATAAAAGGAAAGCTCGAGTGTTTTTTGGCAAGATAAATTAACGACAGAATAATTATATCGATGAACAACAACAATAATTATCTCATTGTCATTGTGTAAAAGTGACGTCCGCATACTAGAATTGAGGAAGAGAGGGTTTTATCGCGATAAAAAAGGATGCACCTTTTTTATCGATGTCAAAGTGACAATAACATTTCCAGGTATATGACATTTTAACATTGAAGTTAATTTATCAAAGGTAATACCACGAGTGTTTCAAATTTTATCGATAATTTTTTCTTTTCCACGAAAACTTGTTTATTTGGCAAAAATATGAAAACAAACCAATTTGATAAAATCACGACTCCGTTAGGAGGAGTGATTTTATCTAAATTCGGTTTGTTTGAATGTTTATGCCTCAAATAAACAAGTTTGAGTGATGAAAATAAAAAATTATGTGATAAAATTTTTGAAGAGCGAGTTGTATTTGGGAAGATTATTTTTTTCAACAATTTAAAAGGATTTTTGAAAGCGCTTTTAGTTGTCAATAATGACAAATTCAAAGTAAAATTTTGACGTTTCGATGTAAACAAGGTTTTATCGATGAGGAAGCATAATTATCAGTATAATACCGAATGATTGGCTAGAATAATGTATTGGTTAAAACCACCAAAATGTCAGATTTTGACAAGTGAAAAAAATAATCATTATAACAGTATCATTTTGCTAACAAGTATTTTAATCGGGTCAGGTGAATTATAAGGAGACACGGGTTATTATAAATGATTTTGCGAAAAATTGATAGTATATACTCACCTATTTTGAAGATTATCCGTCAAAAAATTTGCTTGTTATACGCAATTTACATAGAAACATCCAAAAACAGATATTTTCAAAGTTCCAACTCCAATATTGTCTACAAAAAAAAACAGTTTAAATGTATCGCTCTGTACAGGAAAGTGATCAACAATATGTATTCCCGCTTACTATGAAAAAAATTCAGTTAGATTCCACATAACATCATTTAAATTAGGTATCACTTTTATAAATACATAATATTGAAAAGACAACCAATTTGTATGTAAATAATTTTAATGACAGAATTGACGGATGTCTTTACGTGAAACGTAATGCATAACCAAAACCATAAATCTAGATTATGTCTTCTGTTGAATTTCTTTTTCATCTCTCAATGTAAATTTTTAAATTTGTCATTATTGACCGTTTGCACCAATTGATATTTAAGTAAGTCGACTTAAAGGAAAGTGGCGCTTTAAGAAAGTTTTGTTTTGCATCACGAACCACTTATATCATCAAAAAAATAGATCAAATTATAAACAAATTTTATATATGATGATTTCCTTATTATTGTCCATTGTGTATTTGAAAAAGGGGAAAGAAATATAATCATTGCATTCACCTTTCCCTTTAAAAGATATCCAATACTTTGTAATACACTTTAAATTACTCAAGAAGGGGAAGGATGAATCCAATCATTATATTCCCTTCCCCTTCTTGGATAACTTAATGTTCGTTACAATGCATTCATCACAAAAGCAGTGAGATCAACATACCTGTTAGAAATCAAACTTAAAAAAAGTAAGAGAAATTAAATATATTTACTACCAATTTGGTGTATATTTGTGGGTATCGCCGATTTCCTATACAGACGTTACACACAACCTTTAATTTTTTTTCTTTGTAAATTTTTTCGACGTATAATCTTCAGAATAGGTGGCACTTCATGAATTCATCAAATATCTTGAAAACTATAAATTTTTTGATATGTACCTAAAGGTTGTGCGTTTTTCACGGGAAAACCTTTGAGGAATACAAAATAAAAATAGCTTTAAATGCCAGTGGCGTAAAAATGGGAGGTATCTACATGCAAACGTTGTAAATGTCATTTCAAAAAAAACTCTGTATATCATAGCTTATTTCTGAAAATGTAAAGTTTGAAATAAAACACTCACCCTGTGTATCTGAATCGGAATATGTCTCTAATTGCACTTTCCAGTTTTGCGAATTTCTTTTCTATGCGTAGCATGTCCTGTAACGCAAATGCCGTTTTCTGTTTATTCGGAATTTTATTTTCTTATACCTCACGTAAACACGCTTAAAAATGAACTGGTTATACGGTTATAGACGCCTTGCGATCAGGTGATTAGTATACGTATACGACAAAAAATTGTTTACTTTTTCAACAGTGCGTGGTTCACTTCAAATGCGAATGCTACCAAATACAGTACTCATAATTTTTAAGTTTAGTCCTTAGTTTATCATGAACTTTTTTTTCAGGTTTGTGAAGCACAGGAAGTAGCTATTTTCTAGCGTTGTATATATACAGAGTGTAACAAAAAGGCAGGTCATAAATCATACCACATATTCTGGGGCTAAAAATAACTCGATCCAACCCAAGTTACCATAGTACAAATGTGCATGCGAAAAAAGTTACAGCTTGGCTGCAATTAGAAATAATCAAAAGCCATTGCTTTTCTAGAATATTCGGTCTTCGTTATAAAACTGGTGCCGACTGATGTGTATTCAAGAAAATGGGGGTCGTTTCGAACATTTAATAAAAACTCCACATTTGTAAATAAATGAGATTCAATCAAAAATTTGGGACTCTTAAGAAACTTAAGAATTCATTGAAATTGATTTTTGTTGCTCGAAATTTTTGAAGCATAATGAAAAATGTATCTCGATAAAAACTGATGATTGTAAAAAGTACTAGGGAGCAAAAAAGTTTCAAAAACAATGTGTTTGAATAATGGTGCCACAATAAGCAATAAATTGTAACGTACACAAAAATTTGGGGGGGGGGCTTAGAGGATGTCAACTCTCATAAATTTTTAACGGGGTGCAATAATTCCTTAATTTTTTTTTAAGATGCTCTTATCATAAGAAAGCCACTTGTCAATGTTCATTATAATATGTCGAACAACTGTCGAAATATTTGAAAAAATTAATTTTCATTTGGTAACTTCGAAGGGTTGTATTTTTTTGCATGCACATTTGTACTAGGGTAAACTTGGGTTGGATCGAGTTATTTTTAGCTCCTGAATATGTGGTATGATTTATGACCTGCCTCTTTGTTACACCCTGTATATTGCGTTTGATGTAGGTTAGATCATTAACAATAAGTAATTAATTAATATATTCATTTTTTACTTTGTCAGTAAAATTTTATCTCGAGATGGAATAATCACTGCCAACGGTGTAAACATTTTTGTATTACACCGCTGACTTTTAATAAAATGATGCTTGTAGGTATATACAGTGTGTCAATTTTAAAACTTACAATAGGCTGTATCTCGTGAACGAAAGAGATACCAAAAAAATTTCAAAATCGTTCCTAGGGTAGAGAGGGAGAAGTAAAATGACATGAGATAAAATGTACCCCTATAAACACCCCACCTACAAATGTTTTTCTATAAATTGCTATACGTCGTAGAAAATGCTTTCCATTGGTACAAGTCATAATTATACAGGGTGTAACAATAGAGCAGAAACATCAGTAAGTTTTAAAATTGACATTTGGTCAGGAAAATATAATTTGCAAATAACTTTTAATATTGAATGTCACGGTTGGTTGGATTATTGTTGAATAACGCATCTGTTGACGGAAGAACAGAAAACAGAGTCAATTGGTGTTAAAAAGCTCGATTTTTTGATTTACTCAAATGAGCGTGAGGTAAGTGCTTCGAGATGAACCAAAAACAACGATAGTTATACGTTTTCAAGATAGAGCTTCTGCAAGATCGGAGAACTTTACTACTGATTGGTATATATTGGTCTGGTTGTCGGAAGTGCTTGCTAATTTTAAAAACCAACCCCTTAAATTTCCAAAAATTAAGGATGAACAGAGTTGTCAAAAGTTGAGGTCCCCAAAAATTGCAATCAATGCCATTTTGAATGTACCAGCAAACGAGTGGAAAAACTGCTTCCAGAATAAATCTAGGTTCAGAAGGCCAAAATAATAATATTTCCATTAGCAATAATGGGTCTGAGTCTGCTCCTTACTGAGGTACAGGATTTTAAAGCGAAAAAAATAAAATAGTTTTTGTTAATAGAACAGCTTCTAAATAATGACTTGAAAATTGGGTATGAAATAGTTTTTGTAATGGTGAACAAGAATGTGTGAGAGGATTTGAGTTAACTTGTAGATGTCGCCCCATCATTTCTGTAGAAAAAAGCTATACTTCTTTGATCTTCAAAATATTAATGATTTTCGAGATATTTGAATTTTACTAATTCACTACACTACATTTGACGGTGGTCGACGTAGCATTAATCTGTTAAGACTCAAGCATTTATTAACTGGCGTACAATAAATGTGTTTTATTACGTAATTTTTGTATGGTTTCATTTTAATATTATTACCAATTATCAATTACGGTTAGGTAAATGTCAACATCCCATGGCATGCTTGTGTTTTAACAGATTAATGCTACGTTGACCACCGTGAAATGTAATGATGTGAATTAGTAAAATTCAAATATCTCGAAAATCGTTAATATTTTGTAGAACAAAGAAGTATACCTTTTTTCTACAGAAATGATGGGGCTATCCAAATTAAATAAGTAAGTTGTAAAATAATGAGCGATAAAGAATTTGTAGCTGATTTCATCCAATCCATATGGCGCATGTGGCGACATCTACACGTTAACTCAAATCCTCTCACATATTCTTGTTCACCCTTACAAAAACTAGTTCATACCCAATTTTCAAGTCATTATTCAGAAAAGTAGCTGATCTATTAACAAAAATCTATTTTATTTTTTTCGCTTCAACATCCTGTACCTCAGTGAGGAGCAGACTAAGACCCATTATTGTTAATGATTCTGAAAGTAGATTTACAATTTGGCCCATTACTTATGAATCACCCTGTATAAAAGAGAACCCTCGAATAATAATAATTTAATTATCAGAAAAAAGGTAGTCCATGTCCTATGCGAGTGTCCGGAGTTATCGTCGATAAGAGAGTGTGTGTTCGGTGAGTCTTGGCCTACACCTGCCGATATAAAGGAGATGTCTCCTGGTGACCTGTTCACCTTCCTGAGAAGGACAGGATGGACGATGACCTAGGAGGACAACTCCTCGGGAGGATGTACAATGGGTCATATGTGGCCTAAGTGCTGTGAGCCTACACTCACCCTCCCTACTCTACAGATACAGACAGATACAGAAGGTAGTCCATCAATGGAAGTCAAGACAAACGATCATTACCAACAAAAAAAACAGAACACTTATTTATAAAAACCACATATTAATAAAATAAAGTAAATCATCTGTTTCCTGATGATGATATCCCAGTGAGTGGGCATACGTAGCAGGTGGTTCGAGTCGTTAGATACAACTTATGTATATAATATGGCCAATATAACCAACGGTCAGTCTAATATAAAGAACTCTAGTAAATAACAAGTAGTTATTAGGGTGGGAAATTGAATGTTATCGTTTTGGATAAAGCAATAATTCACGAAGAAAATTGGTATCGGTATACTTAAAAGTTTCTTAAAAAATATAAGAGTTCAATCCAAGATCTTCTTATCTTTATAGACATAGGTAATCAAGCTGTTAAATTTGCATGAAATTCTTGATAAAAAATAAAATACATGGAAGTGCAATATAAATAACAAAATAAATGAAAATTATCAACGTATACAAACAATCAAGAGAATCACAAAATAGAGAACAAATCAGCAATAAGAACGTATGCAACCGAAACTACAGCAATGACAAGCGGAGATGGAAAAAAATTCAAAATATTCGGAATTTAAATAATTAGTGAACTTTATATAGAAATGAAATGAGGTACAATGTGAAAGATTGATAAATTTTGAAATGGACGAAATACTAAAAACTGGAGGGATCATCCAGAATAATATGGCTTGGACATATCAAAAGAATGAAAGGAGGTGGTGATGTAAATATAATAACAGAGTGGGCACCAGTTACAAATAGACTCGAAGAAAATCGAAAACTAGATGGATAGGATTCAAATACCATTACTAGACTTAGAAAGAATGCCATTCAATGGTACACAGGCGGCTCAAAAGCATAGGAGTAACTAGGATAGAAGTGTTGGGGCCAGAAAGAGAAACACTCTGAAAGCTTGGGTAAATCCCCAAGTATCTTTCAAGCAGAAATCCACGCCATAAGAAACTGTGCCCAGTTAAATATTGATAAAGGTTAGAGAAAATAAAGAATTATCATAATGTCGGATGTCAAGCAGCCATGATCGACTACCGACTGATGATGATCCTATTTCCCATTTTTTTATATTTTTTTTCCTTCAAAGCTCTATACAGGGTGTATCAAAAAGGCAGGTCATAAATCATACCACATGTTCTAGGGCTAAAAATAACTCGATCCAACTCAAGTTACCCTAGTACAAATATCCATGCGAAAAAAGTTACAACCCTTCGAAGTTACCAAATGAAAATTGATTTTTTCAAAATTTCGACAGCTGTTCGACACATTATAATGAAAGTTGACAAGTGGCTCATCTTAAAAACAATTAAGGAAATAATGCACCCCGTTAAAAATTTATGGGAGTTGAGATCCATAAACCCAATCTCCAAAATATTAGTGTACGTTACAATTTAATGCTTATTGTGGCACCATTATTCAAAAACATTATTTCTGAAACATTTTTGCCCCTTAGTACTTTTTACAATTATCAGTTTTTATCGAGATACGGCCTATTTTTCATTTTGCTTCAAAAATTTCGAGTAACAAAAATTAAAGTCAATGGAATTTTAAGTTTTTCGATGGTCCCAAATTTTTGATTGAATCTTATTTATTTACAAATGTGTAGTTTTTATTAGATGTTCGAAATGGCTCCCCTTTTTCCTGAATACACAGTCGCCACCGTTGTACTAACGAAAATCGAATATTCTGGAAAAGCAATGGCTTCTGACGATATCTTATTGCAGCCAGGCTGTAACTTTTTTCGAATGCACATCTGTACTGAGGTAACTTGGGTTGGATCGAGTTATTTTTAGCCCCATAATATGTGGTATGATTTATGACCTGCCTTTTTGTTACACCCTGTATAGTGGCTTCGTATTCCTAACTTATATTGTGACCCACTTACATAATATATAAACTGTACCTGGAATTCTATTAGTAAATTAATAAAGAATAGTTCTCTGTTATTAACATTTTTGAGAATAATAAAACAGAAACAACCATTTTCAATTTGAAAATATATCTACAAACTGTTTTTGCTCATTATTTTTATCATTATGTAATTGCTCTCAAGAAGGGCATAACAATGCGACTAACAATAAGACTTGAATGTAAAGATGTCCTCATTATCCTGCTACATTCAGACATCAAAGTAAGGAATGATAATTCCTTAAATTTTGATAGAGCTTATGCAGGGACGTAGATGCAAGAAGTGATAAGAGTACTTACGGGATTTAGGAACTTTGAATAGAGACACGAAATAATTGATTATTTAAGTTTTCTTGATGTCAAAGTATCTTAATATCGATTGGCATTAAATCCTCAGAACTAAACCTGTGTTCAGTTTGACAGCTTCATTATATCTATTTCCAAAGGAATTTTAGAATATCAGCATGCACTGGCTTCCAGCTGGTTGTGGTTTTCAGGAGTATCTTTGATTATCTAAGCCTCACTATATCTTTCCAATGATCTCCTCTTTTCGGCGTTACCTTTTTCTCCCAATCTTACATTGGAGCTGATATCACAAAAGGTTTCTGGTCCCCAAAAGGTTTTTTCAACCTCTACCTTTGCTAGACCATCTGCTATCCCGCAATCCACAAAATACTAACAATTCTGTTGTTGTTTAATAGTCATTGAGTGTCTGTGCATTCCCATACCACTTCTGAACTGATTACTCAAGATTACTCAAGATTACTCTAACAGCTGCGTGCCTCTCTGAGGTGATGATAATTCTTTGATCTATTATCAATATTGAATTGATTTTCGCATGGAAGATGTTTTCTTCTTATCTGCACCGTACACTCCTATCCCATTTCATTCTATTGAGCCGTCAGCATTCGGCTTTCTTTCCAAGTTTCAAATTCCAGACCAAAATTTGAAAATCATGAGAGGCACAGACCAGTTTTGATGCCATTCATCATGTAACCCATAATTCTTCTACTTTCTGATAAAAAACTTAAAATCAGCCAACTGAACGGTATGAGCATCCAGTTTTAGAGACTCTTTTTGTCTTTATGTATATATTATTTCTAATTTTTAGTAGTTTCCGATATAAAGATATAAAAAGTTTCCTATGAAAAGAATTACGTGAAAAATAACTTTATTCTAAATCCTTTTCTATCAATGTATACATCTCCGTCATTGTCTCCAATTAGACTGTACAGGAAGAAGAAATATTTTATCTGGTAAAATCCTCTTCCATGTCAATTATGGAATAAGCAATCATTTTCATAAATATATAAAATCGACCAGATATTCTTGAAAAGTTTAAATGAGTTGGGGAAAAACGACATATTTCTGTGCAGGTGGAATTTCCCTCCTACTACTGTCGCTACTTACAATCCTTGACATTTAATTGGAGTTTGAGTCCTTGGGAGCGTTTAGAATGATAAAGTAGGAAAATACGAAATATTTTTATTCAATTTGAAGCATTATCATACATTGCGGGTTTTTTCAACTTTAATTTAATTTTGTAATTGAGTAAATTAAAATTTGATAAAAAAAATACTGAAATCTACACTGAATATACAATTCGAATTTATTCCAGAAAATTACCAAACCTATAAAAAAAAGGGGATACCACTCCTGTGTCAATATATAAACGCAAGTTTGGAAAAATCATCCACTGGCTATACCACCCTCATAGAGCATGGGCAGAGGTTGTCTGGATGGTTGTCAGGATCAGCCAAGAGTTGAGATCACAGCCAATCTGGACAGGTACGCTACCGTCTTTTAGACTGAATTATACGCCATTGAACTGGCTGCAAAAGAGCTGATGAATCAACTTGTTTGAAAAAGAACATCTTGTCAGATAGTCAGGTGGCTCTTAAAGCACTAAGGTCGAACAAGATACAATATAAGATGGAATATAACTGTCTACAATTCCTTGAAATACTAGGCAAGGAAAACAGAGTCATTTTGAACTGGGTGACGGGGTATCGAGGAGTGGCAGGCAACGAGAAGGCCAACACTCTGGCAAAAAGAGGATCAGAGACTCTTTTTATCGGACCTGAACCATTTTTTGTCATTGCGGAAAGCACTGCTAGATCAGACATAGCTACCTGGACGGAGACCGAAGACCTACGCGTACTGGGCAGACATACCAGGGCTCTATCACTCGGAGGCGTTCGTTTACTTCCCTTCGAGTACAAAAAATAAGCAGATCCTGGAATAGAGTAGAGCAAACCTACGCATTCTGTCGGGACTGCTTACAGGACTTTGTCGACTAAATTACCCCTTAATATACATACTATGCTCATGCCCAGCTTTGGGCAGGGTAAAGTAAAATATATTCGATTTTAGTACCTTAGAGCCGAAAGACCTCAAAAAAGTATCACCAAACACAACCATGGACTTTGTCAGAAGCACAGGCTTGTGGGGTGAATTTTATTTCCTAGGGATGACGCACAGTAAACCTAATGGGGGTGGAGATGGCAAGAAGTCCCCACTCACATAGAACCTAACCATCACCTCTTCTGTGGGTTATTCTGGTAGACGAACCACTGAAGAAGTTGACAACTGAAGGCATGTATTGCTCAAAGCCGCAATAGTTGTTTTCTCCATGAAGAAAGTAATGAGAGGTCTGAATTCACCAGCTCTTAATAGGGTTGACATTTGAATTGCACAAGAGGTAAAATACTTGGGAGTCTGTTGACATGGAATCAACTCCTACAGAAAATAATACACAAAGGTACGAAAGCCCTCAATCTGTACAGAAAGAGCTGGGGGAAAACTGTTGAACAACCAAAAATGATTTTATGCATATATATCAGATACATGATAGCATATGGCTGGGTGAGAGGTTGTGGCGATACAAGAGCTGAGTAGCATTCAAAAGCAAGCATGCCATGAGGACAGCCTCAACAGCCTTTCTGAACCTGCAGTCACTACATGTCTACATACAAGGCAAAGCCAGTTTAATAATCAAAAGATTGACTATGAGCAAACAGCCATAGTAGACAACACGGTAAGGTGTATAACGGTCTATACAAAAAGGAAATCGACCCGATATAGCTTCTACTTTTTTTTGTTATATTTCTCCATTTTATCCCATCTCTTGCAATCCTATTCCAGCCCTCAATTCCTAACTGTTTTAAGCCTTTCTTAATAGCATCCAAACATTTCTTCCTAGGTCGTTCGCTTTCTTTCTCACCTCCTTCGCCTCCAAGGAGCATCTTCTTTACCCAGCTTGTGCTTGAATTTCACCTGTAAAGCATTATACATGTTTTGTATTTCTTTGTTTGTTCTTTCTCTCTACTTCCTCAATTCCCCCGTAAATTCTTCCCAGTATCTCTCGTTCCCACCTCTCCAGTTTACTTTTATTAACTGTATAGTCCCTCAACATGCTGGCAAGAAATAACTGTCTCTAATATGGGTGCCGGGAAATGAAGAATGAAATGGCATTCCAGCTAGCTAAAGAAGGCTTTAAAGGAGCCTTTACAAATCCGGAACCGCTTTGTGGAATCACAAAGGATTATACATAAGAGGAAAAGTCGGAAACTGGCTAGTTAAGGAACAACAACTCAAATGAAGGCTGACACAAGGACACCTCCATACTAAAAGTCTACTGAAGCTGTCCAGGCTGCTGAAGCTGAGTAAGAGAAATTTGAAGACAGTTACCGACCTGGTGAGTGGACACTGTACCATGAGGAAGCATTTGCATAAGATGGGCAAAGTTAGTGAACCTATGTGCAGAAAATGTGAACTCTGCTTCTGAGAGAGCTTACAAGGACCATCACAACTACTGCAGACACGAAGCTTCTGGAATGGAAGTATGTAGAAAACATAAGTTATGGTACAACGGTTCAATTAAAGTGCCTGGGCTGATTAGCGCAACTCAAACTTATGAATGAATGAAACCTTGCGAGAGTAAAGACATTAAAAATAATAGATTCCCCATTATAATTTCGTCCACTACTAACTATCAACGTCGAGAAAATACTATATTTAACACCTCAATATTAAATGATTAAGAAAGTTATTCATTCATTCTATTCTATGGTTCGCACAAAACACTAAAACCTAATCTTAATAACTGATCCTTCTGTCAGAAGTCTTCCGAAGGTCATCACAATGAGCATTTATAAATAAAGAATAAGCATAATGGCATAATAATGTCATTTATTTATTAATTCCGTTAGCCTGTTGTGAAAAAATATGATTTTCTGGTTTATTTCCTCGGAATTAGTTTCCATTTTCTTCACTTGGTTGAGGAAATTAATTACGATTAATATAATCGAGCACGCTACTCGTAGCGGAGTTATTTTTTGTTGGTCAATTAGGAAGTCAAAAGTTAGATGCTCACCTAACACCGTGGGGTGAGGTTCTTTTAACGATATTTTAATTATAAACGTGAAAGTGATTGATGAGTAATGTTTTTCTTCGTTACTTTGCTGAGGGAGATACATCTAAATTACACCGTTTTAATGCGAGGATGTTACAAGTACCACGTTAATTGTCTTTTAATTTTATTGTTGAACGAAGGAAGTTAATAATTATGGAGAGAAGTTCGAAATTATTTGATATTTATATTCTGTAGGTAGGTGTTTATGAGAGTTAATTATTTGTTATTTATGTTTCCTGGTGTAGAATCGGTTTTGGATATTGTTATTGATGTCATTGTGAATCCAAGATATATATCATAAAGTGATTGGAGAAATACACCCTGTCACATTATTCTTTATAAATGGTTTAGTTATTTTTATATTAGTTTAATTTACAAGCATATGGGTAGATTGTGTTCAATAGTTATTCATCCACCAAGGACGAAAAACTGTCTATTATGTCGAGTCTGCAAAGTGATAGTCGAGGCGTAGCTGAAAAGAGTAAGCAGGCGAGACAATAGACCATTATCCGACCAGGCGGATCGACGATCTTTGCAAAATAGTATATTATGCACCATGGTGGTGAGGACCAGAGAATACTATTATTATTGACCGAACACCAAACAAAAACAAAGTCCAAAATTTGAAATAAAGAATCTTTAATAGGAAAATATTGCATATAAACTTTATATTGTTTAAACACAAAACATAAAATATCACAACACAATACATTGAGTGTAAGAGTTATACTTGGATACAAAGTGAGCTTCCATAAAAAATTTAATATATACTTCACACTCTACACCATAACGCACCACAAGAAGCATTTACCCTATCGTTTGATTGTTTTCGCTTCTCACCTAATCCTTAGATTATGACCGCACTCCTTATGTCATTTTTTATTGAGCGCGTATTTTAAGATCTAATGGCATTTTTACTGAATCAATTTTATCTTGATAGGTAATTTCATGCATATCAGTATACAAAATTATGTGTTTCTTAAACTACTATTCCTGGATTGTCAAAATATATGAATCTGACCATTATTGACCTAGGTTAACAATAGAAAAGATCATTAAATACTTATAGAGAAATTCCATCCTATTTTTGGTGTTTTCCGGTAGGTAAAGAATAAGAATAAGAATTTCTTATTCAAGTTACGTTCGAGATAACTTTAAGAACTCGCATTCAGAATTTCTTGTTCTGGTTACTTTCGAGATACCTTTTGAAACTCGCATAGAGAATTTCTTGTTCTGGTTACTTTCGAGATACCTTTTGAAACTCGCATTGAGAATTTCTTGTTCTGGTTACGTTCGAGATATCTTTAGAAGCTCGCTATAAGAATTTCTTATTCAAGTTACATTCGAGATAACTTTAAGAACTCGCAATAAGATGAAACCTGGGAAATGGAATATGTGAGCTCTATGAGATTTATCTTGGAGACACCAGGTGAGAATTTCACTTAGCTATATAGCACCTAGCGATCACTGGAACCTCGCAATAGGTGTTTGTATAAGATCCTAATTATAACATCTCTGAGGTCTCACAGAGAAGTCTGTGTTACCTGGGTATACAACCATCAAATTGACAAAAGTAAATCGCCAGATATGTCAATACTGGGCAAGTGGAACTTCAGATTGGATGGAAGAGTATACGACAAAATATCCTGGAATTGTATCATTTTACCGGCTTTATGAACAGTCAGATTATAGAGCCATATTTTTGTGTGGAAAACTCAATTGGTTCTCTCTATCTTAAAATTGTTCAGGATTATTTGTTGCCATAGTTGAAAGAGATATTTTCAAATAGAAATGAATGTAACTCTAATAGGATGTACTTGAATAATTAATTTCTACTTAGTTTATCTTGACAACGGTAGCTGGAACGCTGCCGAAACGTTGTAATAAATACTTCAAAAAATATTGTTGTTTAATTCCCCAAAAAATAAGAAAGTAAAAAAAATGAATAATATACCACAAGGAACATACAGAAGATACTTGAATAACGTTTTCCCAAAAAGGTGGATATGTATAATTGAATCAATCAAATGTCAGCTATGATCCAAAGATCTGTCTTCTTTGGATTTCTTTTATGGGGATACTTGAAGAGCAATCAAAGTCAACAAAATAATGCAGAATCGCAGGAGCAGCTCAAGATTGTACCTGGAATTTTCGAAAACTGCCCGGCTCTCCCATTGCATCGTTACTGGAAGTCGTTAGTTTCATCATTTATTAAAATTCAACTTTATTTGATATCCAGAAAAATAGTAAACACTTATATCGATAGCCATTAAAAAATTGGAATCGACAGAATTCAGGATTTTTCTAAAAAGTCGTCTGTTTTTCAATAATAAAGATTTTTTGAGACATTTGCATAATCCTGTATCTATTTTGATAAGTTGGAACAGGCTGGTTCCAAATACCATATTAGACTTCTACAGCTACTCTTTACTTTGATTAAAGCGAGTGTAGTGCGAACTTGCAACACCTATTTTGAGTAATTTATATCCGAAGTATAGTCAAAGGCACTCTTATCGTGCGGGTTCAACGGTCACTAACCATATGTATCAAATCAGAAAACACCAAAATGTGAGATTACACTGATTGACGAATTTCCACTTCTTCTTTCATTCTCGAAATAATCCATCGTACTAAGTACCATTTTTTTGCTTGAGGATACAAAAAAACGGAAAATTGCTGTTTATTATTCATATATTGTCACTTTGAATTGTCAAAGTGACAAAACTGACATATCCAAATGAAAACTACTTACATCAAAATACAATTGATTACCCTAGTCGGTACCCTAGTATAGTCGGAAGATCTCAATTTAAACTTTAATTGTCAGATTCAATTCACAATTAAAGAAATGTCAGTCACTCACCGCCAACTTATACCTATTCAGATACCTATAACTACATACATAATAATATTGGAACATTTTCTTTACGCATATCCTTTATATATCCTTTTTTTCCCGTCAAAATTGCATAAGTCTGTCTTATTAATCTTACGGATTTCATTTGGAAGTTATAATTAAACGCAATAAAAGAAATCAAAAACTGTGAGTATGTCTTTGTTGAATCGTATGACCCGCACGATAAGACTGCATCTGACTATATGTAATGCTATTTACAACGCACTGAGTGATTACATAAAGGTAGGTAACATCAAATAAAAAATACACTTTTTTCTATAAATAAGGTTTATTTCCAAGATCTGAAGACATTCAAGGTTGTTAGTAATGGCTTGTCACCGCCAGAGCCAATATATCATCTTTTGTTACTAGTACAGCTTCACTTTGGAATTCGCTGTTACCTGAGTACAGTGTTTAAAAGGAAATATTGGAAGATACGTTATCAATGTTGTGGTGCTGGTGTGTAAAGGCCTGGTTTCGCACGTGCGATGGATGCATGCGTCCGACGCTTGCAGCCGCTGCATGCGTTCATCGCATGCTTTTGAGTGGTTTTGCTCGTGCGTATAGAAGTGACAGTCAGAACTTCGAAGTTCAGTTCGTGAAATCATCATGGAGTGTGTGTTAGCCCTTCTATTTGAAGAAGAAGATGATGAAGCGATCATTTCGTTGTTAATTCAAAGAAAACCCCATCATAACATATACTAGCACAGAAATGCCCACTTTTTCCCTCCATTTTTGCTGCTATCTGTTTCCAGACATTATTTTTGATAATTAGAACTTTATATTTTTCACTTTAGGCATCATACAGGCATTTGTGAAAGGATATTAATTCTATAGAAACTCTGCTTCTGTTAACGTCTGTGTGCTGCGTTATTTGTATTGGCAACGTTTTTTACTTTATTGATCAAACAACTGAGGTCCTGTATCGTTTTTTAACGAGGAATCACCGATTTTCTTCATTATAATCATGTAAAGGTACACGTGCTGCTTCAGGTTATTTTTTCAGCTTAATTATTGTGTTGTGGCGTAGAAAGCTCCTCTTTGCCCAGAACTGTCCTGCTCCTGTAAAATAAAAACATATTCAGCACAAGTAATTTTATTTGTCGATGATTCATAAAGTTTTGAAAGTTTCCCTGATGTGAAATATATTGTTAGAAATATGTAACAAATAGGTAACTATTGTTTTAAGAAATATTGGAATATTTTATTTGCACCTAGTGATTTCACTTCCAGTTTATTTTAATAAATGTTTCTGATAGTTCAAAAGAGTTATAAAAAATACCAAATATCTAGTATCTAGTACATCCTATGTGACAACCAGAGGAGCTAATAAGAAAAATTACTGCATGGACACCACAAACACCAAGACCAAGAGGAAGGCCAAAAGAAAAACGGGAGAATCAAATAATCGAAGACATTTAAACTCTTGAATTTAGAAACTGGAATTAACTGTGCCAGGACAGGAAGAAGTGGAGAGAAATTGTAGACAAGGCAAAAAAACACAAAAAACTATGAAGAAAAGGAGATCTCAGAAAACAAGGTGGAGTGATTCACCGTAATAAAGGAATCCAAGAGGTCCAAGATGGAGCGCTAATTATATGTACAGAAATGTAAAGGCTAGAACATACATCCTATGTCATCTGAGAAATATCCTACTGGGAAATTTGTATAGAACGTTGAAAATGATGACATGGTTGTTGCCAGAAACATCCCAGTGATGTTTCGAGGGAAATGGGGATGCTGTTAGTATATTTCGAACGGTGTTTCTGGAGTATTTTTGTTCATGGTCACCATTGAAAAATCCGTTTTAGTTACTTCACTATAAGTATGAACATACTTTACTTACATTTTTCGAATAAGAGTTTAAATGGACATAGTTCAAAGTTTGTCGACAATTTTCGGTATGCTTATATTTGATAAAAAGTTATATTAACACAATACAATAAATATATTATATAGTTGAAAAAAATCACAATATAAATATGGCAACTACGCTATCGATCATCCTCGATGTAAGACGCCTACAGTCATAGATGGAATAGCAATAAGTGGGTGGCCCACCCCATCGAGACAGGGGTGGAAGCCGAATTAGGGATCAAGCCTAACAAAAACAGGGGAGTCAAAATATAAAAATTGCTGCCGCCATTTCTCCAAATAACCATGCTTTGCGTCATAACAATGTGGTTACGTTCACGTACAGAGTTGGAAAGTCGTTACCGTTAAAGTAATCTATGAAAACTTTATTAATACAAACAATGTGCTCATGCTTGAAAATCGATAGTTTGGAAGAAATATACACATTGATTATATGTACTTTAATGGAAACTCCACACATGTGATATTTAAGGAATCAGATCGTGTATTTCTGACAGATCACTTTCGCAACGGATGAATTTTAGTGGACATTTTTTCCTCGTGGGTACCCAACAGCGAATTATACGTTTTCGTCTTCGACTCGGGATAATTTTCAAAATATTCATGAGTTCGAAAAAATGTCTGGAAATAAATTGACTTCTAGTGGTATTACTATTGATAATTATTTTGTCTACATTAATACCATATCTATTTTACCAAAAGCTTGTCGACTTAAAAAAAAATTTATCTGAATAATATAATTAATGGACAAAATGAAAAGCATATTTTAATCGATAAAAAATAGTTATTTGTGTATTTAGAGCGTGAAGAAACAGATTGCAGCTTGAGGAAAAATGTTGCCGCGAGGCAATCGGCAATTTGATTAAATGAGCGAGCGGAAGAAAATTCCTTTTTTGCTCTAGAGCCTAAAGTAACAATCCTCGGCATTTGCCGACTAGTCATTTTACGCGCTAGTGTAGGAAAATGTTTTTAGGCTTTCACGCCAAGCTCACATTAACTATCTATTGGTAGCAATTCGAATGAACCAGTAGTCACTGCCTCAACCAGCTCTTGGAGTCCTAGAAATTGAAAATTAATTATCACTTATCATTTTACTTCTGAGAACAGCAGCAATTTAATTTATCTGCATCAAATTAGTTAATATCTGTCGAATTTTGAACAATTTGTAGAAAAACATGGTGAGAAAAGTCACATCTCTGGACTCTGTAATGCTAAATCTTGGCTTGCGCCTCGACAACAGACACTTGAATTGAGTCTTTGTACCATCACCCATGTTATCTACCCATACTTCCATTCCAGAAGCTTCGTGTCTCCTTTATAGGCCACTAGTTTATCTGGAGGGATTTTCAATAGTTGCGTGATGGTTATGTTACTTTCACTCCAATGTGCTTCCGTCAGAGTTCTTGTATGTTCTAACAGAAGCAAAGTATGTGGAGGTGTTTCATCGTAGAGTTCACATTTTCTGCACATAGGTTCAATAACTTTGCCCATCCTATGCAAATTCTTCACAATTCTTCTACAATGTCCACTCACCAGGTCGGTAACTATCTTCAAGTTTCTCTTACCCAGTTTAAACAACCTGGGACAAGAGTTCCTTGTCTAATTTATTCAGTACTTAGTATGGAGGTGTCTTTGTGCCAGCCTCCATATGAGTTGGTGTTCCTTAACTAGCCAGTTCCCGACTTCCCCTCTTATGTAGGTAATCCTTTGTGATTCCACAGAACGGTTTTAGACCTGTGAATGCTCATCTAGAGCCTTCTTTAGCTAGCTGATCTGCCATTTAATTCTCTGCAATCCCATCATCTGCCATCTACCGGCACTATCATGGACCATTCATCACCAATCATGCAAAAACACAAGACAGTTGGCCATCTTTCGGAAAGTGGCTGCTCACATATTGGTTATTAATCGAATGTCAGTCACCACACTACGGGTGTGTTGTATCTCAGCAAGTTAATCCACTGGTCACTATAGACTATTCAGTAGTTAAGCCTTTTTGCGTTATAACACAAGGATTACGTAACTGTCAGTTGTACATCAAAAAAAGAAGTAAGACACGTTGCCGCTCAAAAGGTACGTCTGCAACCTATTTTGAATGGTGTATTTTCTCCCGATTGATAAGTGGCGCTTGCGAGTAGTCTACATCAACAAATCAAATTTTGTCAAGTCAAGGATTAGAATTAACGTTTGTAATACATCTAAGAGGTTTATTATTGTGATATTTTGATTAGGATTAATCACAGACCTGCCCTTTTTTCCATTTCTTCCAACGTAATGTGTTAGAAGTACAATAACAATCGATGGCTCACACCAAAAATTGTATTATATAATATGAACTCTACCTAATTATTTAAGCCTGTTACAATAACGTTACAAACAGTATATACTAATTCCCATCTCTATTAACCTTCTATTCTGAATATTACATGTAGGTATCTACTTACAGCCAAGGCAGTTATTAAAACCTATTTGTGTGTACGGTAATAATTCATACTTATATTTATCGTTGAAAATTGGTTGGATGAATTCACTTGCCTCTGTATCGGAGGATATTAAATTTTTTGATAGTCGTATATATTTTACTGAAGAATAAAAACCCACAGATTTTATGTTTTCATTATATTTAAGGGAGGTTTCTTAATAAATCAACATATCGTTTATTTTCCTAGAGAACAGAATTTTCTTAATAAGTTGGCAATTTCCTTCGTAAATTACCAAATGAAAAACTTGTATTGCACACTTACTTATTGAAGATTTAGATCTGTGCCAAAAAAAATAACAAACATTGGTGAAAGAAAATGGAAAAAAATTCACCACAGCGGCGAATAGAACCGCCATACTTCAGGTATAACTTTTAAATTTTCTGTGAACCTACTGGGCGGTAAAATATCATAGTCAAATGCAGATCATCCTTCCCAAATCAGCTAGAACAGACTATTGATCATTAAACAACCATTATACCCTAATCAACACGCATACCGCCCAGAAAAAGTGATTTTGATCACATCAACTATCACTCCCTATAAAATTTACCACGAACCGTCGCTGCTCCCAAACAATGTGAACAATTTGCGAATGCCCAGACTGCCCAGTAGTTCTGATTTCTCTTTCATTTATTTGTTTTCTAAAATAGAGAATTTATAAAAGTATATTGTTTAGGTTGGTTATTCGTTCTTGGGCTTGTTAAAATAGTCCGGTCTTGGTCATGTTCTTAGTCTTGCTTATTTATTTTTGGTCTTGGTATTACCACCGTACACTAACTACCGACAAGTAAATTTGGTACATCTTTTCTCTGGCGCCTTGCACGTCTGTTACCCCTGTACTCAACACTTTCTCGATTTAAACTAGCCAGAACTCGCCAGACGATAGGAGGGGTAAGGAAATTTTCGGTAACCCCTAAATCGACGAAGTGAATTTACTTGTCGGTAGTTAGTGTACGGTGGTATTACGTACAAAGTCTTAGTCTTGTTCATCCTCAGTTTTCTACTTTTCGGGTGTTGGTAATTTGATTCCCGGAAGGCAGTAGATAGATATTCATTTAAGTAAGATACATGCCTGTTAATAATATGTAATTTGATAGTCAGGCCCAAAAAGATCATTGGTATTGTGGTTCCCGGTCATAACTGTATAAGAAACAATACCTTATTAATTTTATTGCAGTTTAATGCAGAGTAATTATCTTGTAGGTGCTTGTTCTGCAAATTGTAACTTCACTTACTCCACTTGAGACAGAATAGATGCCCAGCAAGAGCCTCGTCTCAAAGGTGGTTCTGTATCTATGTATCTGTAAATTAAGAAGCTTGGGTGTAGGCTCACAGCACTTACGCCACATGTGACCCATTGTCTAAGCGATTACTTTAAATGAAGCTTTATAATTATAACATATAACTTTGGACTTTAAGGTAAAAACTAAAAAAAAGCGATACGCCTTGCTTTCAAGACGGTCGGTTGTCGTTTCAAAAATGGAGGCGTCCGTTGGCATATGTCAATTGTCTAGTTTAGGGTTAGGAAATTGGATGCGGCTAACGAGACGACGAGCGGGAATTAAAAGGGATTCACTGTAAATTTGAAAATCGCAACAGCTCGATAGATATGTTAAAAAATTCTACTTTTATTTAGAGTTGTACTTCCTATGTGACGTTCAGTTGTGTTTTGAATTCTGCATCCTCGAGGAAACTTTTGATTTCCTGGATCCAAATCTCTAGACTTGAGCAGTTTTTATTGAGTAATAGCAGAAGTGAACAGTTAGTTTATTTTTGTGTACCTGAATATATAGTCGACTCGTTCTCAAGAAAAACCGCTCGAAACAAAATCACGTGAACATTGATTGACCTAGGCAAGTGAGTCATCCAATAAGCAGTCAACTTAGAATAGATCACGCTGTGGTCTTTGTTTACATGCTGCTGTAACATGCAGTTTTCCTGGGATCGGCCACACTATAATATTAAGGTTGAGGTTGGTAGAAAATTTATGCCTGTGAATAATTTCATTGCTCTTCAGGAATCAACCTGCTACTAGAGACTAGGTAATCTGAAAGTGTCAGGAGCCAAATGAACCATCCTACTTCACATGGTCAAATTGTATCTATGAATTTTTGGAGTGATATTCACTGAAACCTAAAAGATCTATTGTACCTACTTCTACTTAGTTTCTGAGGAGAGTCTCAGAAACTAGTAGCATATCTGCGGCTTCAACCTAGGTAAATGTTCCTCTTCTATCCAGTAATCTCCCAGGTACTGTGCTCTATGATTCTAGAGTGCTGTGTAGTTGGAAAGTATGTGGATGGATATTTTTTTCCATGCCACAATATCTACATTCTCCTTTATCCACTATTTTGAACTTTTTCAGGTGCCCATTCAGTCGACAGTCTCGTTAGGATCTCTGTTAAAACACTTAGCGCAGTGTTACTTTGACTTATGTATTCATTTGATCTCAACAGGTTGTAGTTACACAGAAGAATCTTTGATTGTATAAGCCCTCTTTCCAATGGTTAGATCTTCTCTTCCTCTCGGCTTTACCTATTTCTTCCAATAATACATTGGGGCTGATTCCGCAAAAGGGTTTAGGCCTCCTGAAAGGTATTTCGGTCCCCCACTTTGCTAGTTCATCTGCTACTTCATTTCCTTCTCTTCCAGTGTGTTCTGGAATCCATAGTGGTGACTATATCGTTCTCGACTAGTTCATTGAATTTGACTAGGCACACCATTTTGGAACTGACTACACAAGAGCTCAGAGCTTTAATTGCTGCTTGACCTTTCGACATTATGATAATCAGTTATCTTCTGTATTCTTTATCAATATTGAACTGGGCGCACTTTCTTATGGCGTGAATTTCCGCTTAAAAGATACTTTTTTCCAAGCTTTCAGAGTAGGTATTTGCTTTTGAGCCGTCTGTGTACCATGGATTGGCATTCTTTCTAAGTCTAGTAATGGTATTAGGATCCAGCTCTCGTTCCTATTGCTTAATTCCGTAACGAATTTCTTCGAAACGTTATACTTTTATGGTCAAATACAATTGACTATAATGTCTCATTTTGAGTTTGTTTTCACAAAATATTATCTTAAAGTCTTAGGTTTGGAGTTATGTAGCACGCAAACGAAAATAAAGTTTTAATACTGAAATAAAAATTAAAAGAAAGTCTTCCAAGCGAACCACCCTGTATCTTAAATACTTCAAATAATCAAAACAATCATGCAATCACCTCTCCTGTCATACAATGCATGCGGCACCGTATAAAGCGGCCATTTTTTCTCTGTTAATTATTTACAAACTCGCGGTTTTTTGTGAAAGCGCATGCTCGCGTCCACCCCTCGCCGTTGCTGTGACAACCCCACGAAACAGTCCAATTCAGGGGTAAAAAACGCCGCCAACCCCGAATACATGACCTAGGGTCGCCGCATCAAAAACACATGTGTTTCTCTGATAAACTTATTTCTTTTAAAAATGGTCGGCTCGTCGTTTGGATTATGGGGGAAAACAATTAAACGAATGATTTACCAACGGATGCCACGTGCGTTCGGGTTTTGCGGAGGAGGTGGCACCGCTTCGGTTTCCGTGTTGAAAATTCAAAGCGGTGGCGAGTGAAATACTATAAGCACCACTACTTTCCAAGATTCATTTCATACAGAATTTTTTTCTTATTATTTTTGTACCGAAATAATAAATATCAGTAGAGGCATTAAGTATAGTAAGTTTAAGGATAAATAGTATTGGCATGTCAACTGCAATAAACTACCTATTTTAATCTTTTTGTGTGGAAAATCATCATGTAAAAGATGCAAATACTTAAGAACTTTGAATAATATTTTGCATAATATATGAGATGTACAAGTCTTTAATTTAAATGTACAATTCCGTTCTATATTAAGTTCAGTGTCACGGTCGCTATCCTCATCTAAACTAATTATAATTGGCGAAACCGATTCTAAAGAAAAGTTTTTAACATTTAGAACTTTGTCAACTCTCGGTAAGAGCGTCATTCAGACAGTTCCCCATTAATTCTACCACAGTACTTCGCTCGATTTGAGTTGTAGGGAGGTAGTCGTGATATTTTATAACCCAATTATTATGCAATTGTGTCACAATTATAAACGGTTGGTAAAAATGACAATGAAAGAACCTAGAGCAAGAGTAATGACAAGGGAAGGTTCATAGCAGGAATTTAAAATAAATGCAGGTGTATAAGAAAAGGATATTAGCTATTAGCTGTATTGTTTAAAATAGCAGTGGAAGGAATCATTGGGACTTGTAATATCAAAGGAAGGATAATTGATAAATAAAAACAAATAATAGCATATATTGATGCAAGAAGCCGAAGGAGTCTTGAAGAAACACTAGGAAAAATTGTAAAAGAGGCGGGAAAAAGAGGACTAAGAATAAATAAGAAAATAACAAAATAAATGGAAATGAAAAGAGAAAGGAAGTCTATCGACCAGAAGCAGTGGAGATAAAGTAATTAAGATTTGAAGTGGTTAAAACCTCAATTATATCTGGGAACAATTATTAGTAACAAAAATGACACAAAAAGCGAGATAAGGCAAATAATTCAATCAGGGTATAGAGAGCAACAAAATTAAGAGAGAAAACGAGTCTAGCACTTGTGAAAGTCCTTTTTTTTCGTATAATTTTTCCCAAAATATATGTCATTTGCAGCCATGAAATTTTCAATCTCTAATTTCTTATTATTTGAGCCAAAAATAATTTGCATTTGTTTACTATTTACTAAGGAAAACTACCCTTCAACAAAAATTGATGATCCTCCACCACGAACCACACATCGAAATCATTTTGAGTTTTTTATGCAGGAAATCTTCCTGCATACAGTCATAAACATTTTTTCACTTTTTCAAAAATTTAAGATTGAGCTGCGTGATCACAGGAAATCCACTCTAAACTATTCTTTTTCAGTAACCTCAGTAATATTTCAGCTGCAATATTCGTCCCTATGAAAACTAATTTATTTAAGAAAAATTTTCAATCGGCTTCCTTTCAAAATATGTACCATAAATATGTCACTCTAAATTTTTCAGAGGAAGTTTTCCAAAGCCGCGGCTCGTAAATTATAATTTGTTCCACAAACTCCGCGAACAATGAACAATTTTCTTTCAGAGTTTTGACGTACAATTTGCTTTCAAGTTAAAATATAATTACCTGTATTGTGAAATATCATTGGAAGAATACACACAAAGATTCGTGAGGCAATATATATAGAAGACAGATGACTCATGGAATATTTTTATAGGTTGGTGAAATTCAATTTTTAATTGCTTAGACAAGTTCACTGAACGAAAAATGTACATTATATTAATTAAAAAAGTACATCAAATCAATGAGCATCAACATCAATTTTCAGCCGATGGATGATATCGTTAATACAATGAACTTTCGTACGTAAACTTTTTTATTTATCAAGTTATGTTTTATGTACATTGAATCAATGAATTAAGGACATGGATCTATGTTTGACGGTTATTAATATTACGAATGGTCTACATTAGTAGATGATTGCTGTACGTTAAATCAATAAACAGCTAGCATGAATCTATGACTTCCAGTTATTAATATTACGAACCACATACATTAATACAATAAACGAGAAGCATGAATCTATGACCACCGGTCATTAGTTTATGATTGTAGTACGTTAAATCAATGTAACTACAATAAATATTGATCTATGTTCACCGGTTATTAATATTACGAACATAAAAATAATGAGGTAGTACAATATAATATATTTTTTTAAATTGAGATACAACAAAGGCTGAAAATTATCTTATTTGTCCATTGATTTGATGTAGGTACCAGTATCTCCGAATAAGAATACAAATTTTAAATAAAACAGTCCCAAAAATAGCTTTCGAATTAGGTTTTACACTTTCAATGATGTAATAAGTAATTTTTTTTTCCCAAGAGGGGTTTATGATAATTTGCTTCCTAAATTATGTCTTTAAACAAAAGTTACTACTTTTAAACAGTAAATTAGGTGTAACATGTTATATTGACAAACAATTTTTGTATTTTTAATATATTTTCGCTGCTTGAAAAATATAATACTTATACCTATCGAGTAAAATTGTTTACTACTTTTCATTTTCTATTCACTTACTACAAATTCACACATTATATGAACTTTGGGGTTTTATAGTATGGTACATCATGTCTAAAAATTGACTTTTCCAGAAAGTTCCAAGACATTTTGCTTCAATCCAAGTTAGATAAATCAATAATTTTAAAACATATGCCTACTGCCTTAAGAATATGGATAAATTTATATCCAAGTAAACGCAAATATTTGGAATTGTGTTAATGTCACTACCAGTACACAATATAAATGGCTGAATAGACATTTTTCGAGCCTCCAGGTTAGCAATATGCTCCTCTACTTCTTGTTGAGTCTTCGCACAAAACAAAAATGTGCCCTGGGAATCTTCGATTGTGTATTTTGTGTGAGTGAATTTCCCCCCAACAGGTAAATGAATATTTCAAATAACTTCACTACAAAAAGAAAACTATTATATTGTCCATTCTTTAAAAAAATAGTAAATAGTCTATCCTCCATGAAATGGCACAATTACTAAAAAACTTGAATCACACAAAATTCACAAGCTTCACAATGGAGCACAACAAGAATGTGGTTAACCCTTTCGAAAAACAAAAAGACTGAAATATTATGCGCAATTTTACTTTGCAGACTTATGCATTCATTTTGATCTCAGAAGAATCTTTGATTGTATAAACCCTACTAGATCTTTCCTATGGTCAGATCTTCCCTTTCTCTCGGCTTTACCTATTTCTTCCAATATTACATTGGGGCTGATTCCACAAAAGGGTTGAGGTCTCGGAGAATAAATCTATGTTCAAACATGGAACAATGCAATTTTACTTGTTCTATCTGATTGTCTTTATCGAACAAGTCTTAAAGTATGTGACAAGTGAGCGTTGCGAATAATAGGCGAGTTCAATAAAGACACTTTACTGACGTGGTGCATACAAAATTTTATCGTCAACTGTTCAGAAACCAGAATATAAAGACCTGAGATATGTTTCATAGCAAATGCAAATGCGGCAGATAAAATATCTAGGTACTTTATTGTCCGATAATGTTTTTTACTCCTGGAAAATCAATCTGATAATAATTGACAGCTTTACTAATGGTTGGCGATGAAATAATTCATACAAATGCTACTTTCAACATTTAGTACGGATTGTTGTAAGCAAAATGGTTGTACGAGTTGAAAATAATTCTCCAGAAAGTTATCCATTATATAGAGGAAATTAAAATTAATACTCTAAACCGAAATAACTTTATTCAATATAAAAAAATTGAAATAATAGTATATTATATACCAGGGTAGTGTAGACTATATTATTATTGACCGTGCACCAAAACTATTTCGCAAGGCTTATAAATGTCTTCACCACAATTGTTTATATACAATTTTTTCACTACCAACTAAATTTAAGACAAAAATTGGACCTAATTCGTCTGACCTTGTCAGTTTTCGATACATTATTAACTCCCTCCTTAGGTATGTCATCAGTCATTTTAGGTTGAGTGCCAATTTGAAACTAATGGCATTTAAATTCAAATAATTTTATCTTGATGGGTAATTTCAAGCAGTAAATACGTTAAAGACAATTTTCTGGGTGTATACAAAATTATGTTGCACAAGTTTTTGTTAAAGTATACTATCCCTGAATTCTCAAAATATTTGAATTATAGTTCGTTATTGATATAGGTTAATAATAGAAAAAATTATTTACCACTAATAGAAAAATTCAACTTCTCAGTTGGCTAGAAGAAGCAATAAATTGCCAATTTCACTTCTCACTGCTAGTAGTGAAAGTATTTCAAACTAACCAAGTAAAAGTTTTGATTATGAAAGTTTTATTCGTTTGCTGCTTTCCGATAATTTCGCTCAATACATTTTTGTCAAAATCAGCTGCAAAACCACAATGCTCGTGATTTTGTCAAAAATATTGTTCGCGAAATTGCCAAGCCACAAATTTTTATACTTTCCAAAAAATTTTGTCCAAAAACTTTTTTCTTTTGTGATATATAAAAATAAGGTTTTCAATCGTTATCTTATACATATATTATTATTTTTTTTAAATTATAATTTTAAAACGGCTTGCAAACATACTACGACCAATCTCAAACTCTTTATATATACGTTAGTTCTCCCTGTTGGATGGAAATTTCCGTTGATTTGGCCGCGCTATGACGATTATTCTAAAATTTTGTATAAGGGTAGACACACAACAAAGAAGAAAATGGAAATGGCTTCTACTTCTCTCTACTCGACTCAACTTTGCCGGGTCCCTAATATGGTCTTTGGAAATTGCGAATATGGGGAGAGACGAATACACACAAATTAAAAATTTATGAAGATAAGAAGAGGCAGTCATATCGTTTTGATGTAATGGAAAATAATGAAATTGCCAATGGTGAAAATAAAGCTTTGAGAGTACGTCAGATGTAAAAAATTGGTGCTTGTCATCTTAAATAAATCAGATACAGTGTCTTTTGTTACGAAAATTAAACTATGTTGACTGTGATATCTTGATTTTCAAGAATGTACTAATTGGCATTCCAATTTTACGACTCTTTGTTATACTTTTAATCAAAGACTGTGCCAGTTGTAAATTTTCACACACCTTTTTGACTTTATATAAACATGAGATTGATGAAATTTTTTATAATCGTTTAGAGGAATGATATTAAAAAAGGATCATGATTCATGTTCGATAGGCTTACTTTGAATGAGGCTGGGTAACTTTTAATATGAGTTGGTTTTCTTCAAACTAAAGTTTATTTTTAGTTCTCTTTATGTTTAATTTTAATGATCTTGCTCTTGGAAAAAGTAGTATCTAACACCTTGTATCCAAGATATAAGCTATATCCAATAAAAAATATACGAAGAAGAGTCAAAAACTACACATACTTCATTTTTTTGTGTTGAAAACCGTTCAGATGCCGGGAGCACTGCAGCCTATTAACTTATAGTACTCTACTCCCACATTTAGTCCATCCATGCAGTTATCCCCGTACCTTCCAGTAGACGATGTAGGTCCATTGGATGAGTGTCATATACGTCAGGTGACACATTGGCTTCTCCGAAGGTTGTTGGTCTCCTCGAGTCCAGTGCCTCATAGATAAAATATGGGTTACGGTCATGGTATCTATGCCACAAAGTCTGCTGCTGCAGAGGTACCCGTTATATAACCCTAATTTATGAAGGTGATCTTTTACCGGGGTTTGAACCGTTAGATAACATGTAATCATTCTTAGCTTATTCCTACTGATACTTTCAATGTTATTTATATTTTCCTAGTACTTTTTATTTATCTTCTCAATAATTTTGTTAAATTTCCAGGCACTGTAGCAGAATAGCAGCAACTAAAATAGCGCTAGGTTCTGTACACCGCTGTTTTTATTCAGCGATATTTTGTCCACCTCTGTTTTTATCCAGCGCTATTTTGTCCAGCGCTATTCTGTCCACCGCTGTTTTTATCCAGCGCTATTTTGTCCACCGCTGTTTTTGTCCAGCGCTATTTTGTCCAGGGCTATTCTGTCCACCGCTGTTTTTATCCAGCGCTATTTTGTCCACCGCTGTTTTTGTCCAGCGCTATTCTGTCCACCGCTTTTTTTATCCAGCGCTATTTTGTCCACCGCTGTTTTTATCCAGCGCTATTCTATCCACCGCTGTTTTTGTCAAGCGCTATTCTATCCACCGCTGTTTTTGTCCAGCGCTATTTTGTCCAGGGCTATTCTGTCCACCGCTGTTTTTATTTAGCTTTATTTTGTCCACCGCTGTTTTTGTCTAGCGCTATTTTGTCCACCGCTGTTTTTATCCAGCGCTATTTTGTCCACCGCTGTTTTTGTCCAGCGCTATTTTGTCCAGGGCTATTCTGTCCACCACTGTTTTTATCCAGCGATATTTTGTCCACCGCAGTTTTTGTCTAGCGCTATTCTGTTCACCGCTGTTTTTATCTAGCGCTATTTTGTCCACCGCTGTTTTTATCAAGCGCTATTTTGCCCACCGCTGTTTTTATCCAGCGCTATTTTGTCCACCGTTTTTTTTTATCCAGCGCTATTTTGTCCACCGCTGTTTTTGTCAAGCGCTATTCTATCCACCGCTGTTTTTGTACAGCGCTATTTTGTCCAGGGCTATTCTGGACACCGCTGTTTTTATCCAGCGATATTTTGTCCACCGCAGTTTTTGTCTAGCGCTATTCTGTCCTCCGCTGTTTTTATCCAGCGCTATTTTGTCCACCGCTGTTTTTATCCAGCGCTATTTTGTCCACCGTTTTTTTTATCCAGCGCTATTTTGTCCACCACTGTTTTTGTCAAGCGCTATTCTATCCACCGCTGTTTTTGTACAGCGCTATTTTGTCCAGGGCTATTCTGGACACCGCTGTTTTTATCCAGCGATATTTTGTCCACCGCAGTTTTTGTCTAGCGCTATTCTGTCCTCCGCTGTTTTTATCCAGCGCTATTTTGTCCACCGCTGTTTTTATCCAGCGCTATTTTGTCCACCGTTTTTTTTATCCAGCGCTATTTTGTCCACCACTGTTTTTGTCAAGCGCTATTCTATCCACCGCTGTTTTTGTACAGCGCTATTTTGTCCAGGGCTATTCTGGACACCGCTGTTTTTATCCAGCGATATTTTGTCCACCGCAGTTTTTGTCTAGCGCTATTCTGTCCTCCGCTGTTTTTATCCAGCGCTATTTTGTCCACCGCTGTTTTTATCCAGCGCTATTTTGTCCACCGTTTTTTTTTTATCCAGCGCTATTTTGTCCACCGCTGTTTTTGTCAAGCGCTATTCTATCCACCGCTGTTTTTGTCCAGCGCTATTTTGTCCAGGGCTATTCTGTCCACCGCAGTTTTTATTTAGCTTTATTTTGTCCACCGCTGTTTTTGTCTAGCGCTATTTTGTCCACCGCTGTTTTTATCCAGCGCTATTTTGTCCACCGCTGTTTTTATCCAGCGCTATTTTGTCCACCGCTGTTTTTGTCCAGCGCTATTTTGTCCAGGGCTATTCTGTCCACCGCTGTTTTTATCCAGCGATATTTTGTCCACCGCAGTTTTTGTCTAGCGCTATTCTGTCCACCGCTGTTTTTATCTAGCGCTATTTTGTCCACCGCTGTTTTTATCCAGCGCTATTTTGCCCACCGCTGTTTTTATCCAGCGCTATTTTGTCCACCGTTTTTTTTTATCCAGCGCTATTTTGTCCACCGCTGTTTTTGTCAAGGGCTATTCTATCCACCACTGTTTTTGTACAGCGCTATTTTGTCCAGGGCTATTCTGGACACCGCTGTTTTTATCCAGCGATATTCTGTCCACCGCAGTTTTTGTCTAGCGCTATTCTGTCCTCCGCTGTTTTTATCCAGCGCTATTTTGTCCACCGCTGTTTTTATCCAGCGCTATTTTGTCCACCGCTGTTTTTGTCCAGCGCTATTTTGTCCACCGCTGTTTTTGTCCAGCGCTATTTTGTCCAGGGCTATTCTGTCTACCGCTGTTTTCATTTAGCTCTATTTTGTCCACCGCTGTTTTTGTCTAGCGCTATTCTGTCCACCGCTGTTTTTATCCAGCGCTATTTTGTCCACCGCTGTTTTCATCCAGCGCTATTATACAATTTAATAAAATTGTAAATTGCACGAAAATTATAATTATAATAAAAGGACATTTTTTTGAATATGGTACATCATCAAAATAAGCCCGATATTACACATTGAATGATCTAATAATGAAACTGGAAATTCGGAAAGAGATGTTTAGTACCTACTTAATCGTGGAATATCCAGCTATTTGGATGTAAGAGAAAATTAGCTATTTTTTTTTCGAATGGAAACCCTCTGTATTTAGATATAGGGAACCATTATGAAGGAGTATTATATTTTTTTCAGAAAATGCAATAAAATATAGGGTGTTCCATAAGAAAAAATATACTTTGATACGCCACACTTTATTGGAACACCCTGTATATTTCAAAATATTTTCAAATTATAGTTTAAGCTGGAGTGAAATTTGTGGTATGAAAAAATTTATATTTTCCTTGATATTTGTCCGGTCCCGGACTTTTGCTGCACTCTGTATAGATCTCAAGCTTATTTTTTTCCTGCACATTCAAAATAGCATATAAGCTGAATAAAATAACTTTTCATCGATCTCATAATTTTCATGAACCTAACCGTCCTATATTTCCATGAATTGACTTTTTTCCCTTACCCGTTATTTAACATTTTTATTATTGCAAACCAACCTCATTTTAAATGTCGTCCATTAGTAAAATTTGTGGATACCCTTGATTTGACCTTTACAGCTTTATGAAGTTTCCACTCAATGTTAAAGTTCATCAGCGTCTTGATGTGTACAGAATGTTATACATACTAAATTTACGATAAAAAAACAATGACGTTGAAAGACAAAATATTGTGATGTTGCCAAGCTGTAGTTTTTTTCTTCACTCAACGAAAACTAGAAAAATCAATCTGATGTTAGATTGACAGTTCTTATTTTTAACAGTGGTATCGCTTAGTTGTAAAGCTTTTGCAACTTTCTACAATATAATTATTTCAATTTATGGAAGAATAATATATAAAGTTTAATTAACCTAACCTAACATTGAAAACATTCAATTATCTACATTTAATTAAATATGTAACAATAATATTAATAATAATAATGAATACAAATAGCGAATTATATTACTTACGTCTCTTACTGCAGTGAGCGGGTGAAGCAGATTGTAATATTATCACGTTTATTTAAATTATTGAGGGTTCAGTAACGTAAATATTATCCTTTTTTTAATTTCTTGGGAAATTAAACCACAATATTTTTGAACTCTTTATTTCAACGTTTCGGTAGCGTTCCAGCTACCGTTTTCAAGAAAAAATAAGTAAAAATTGATTTTTATTCCTAACTGACACAACGGAAAAAATTTGACAACTAGACAATCAAAAATATTTTGAAGTTTAAGACTGCAAAATTTTGTTATCAAATTTTTATTAAGGTCCATTCATAGTAGATCATATCCCCGGTAAAATGTCAAATGAAATATTTCATTTTATGACATTCCAACGATATGATAGTCTACTAGAAATTTGTAAATAAGGAGATTAAGCATATAGAGAGGGACTCATTGTTAATACCCCATAACAATAATATTAATAATTCAGCAAACATAATTTTTAGAAACTTGACAATACCGTATGTTAAGGGTTTATCAGAAAGAATTAAAAAAATTGGTAATCAATTCAATATTAGAACTAGTTTTAAATCGAATAATACATTAAGATCAATACTAACAAAAACGAAACCAAAGAATGAAGAACAATCTTCCAAAAACTGCATATATCAAATATCATGCGAATGCGACAAATTTTATTTAGGTGAAACATCTAGACCATTGAAAGTAAGAATAAACGAACACAAAAAATATATTAAAGATAGGGAATTCTTTAAGTCAGCTATTTGTAAACATGCTTGGGAAGAGGGTCATCAAATTCAATGGGATTCATCAAAAATAATATTAAAAGAAACCAATAATAAAAGACGAAAAATCAAAGAAAGTGCTTTAATACAACTAAATGCAGATAAATGTGTAGCTAGTATTTCAGCCGAATGTAGTCAAATTTGGTTACCAATGTTAGAAAGAGAAATTTCCAATAATCAATTACCTGCTTTATCAGGATAGCATCATAAGTTTTTATCCAGGTTTTCTTATGATTTATAATTTGAATAGTTGTTAATCGATACACAATTCAATACATAAAATCACAAAACTGAGTATACATACATATTTTGAAAACTTAAATATTCATAAACAAAAAAAGTATCAAGAAACGCGTTTTATTAACAACATTTCCAATATAAGCGAAAAAACGCGCTATCCCAATTTAAAAACCGTTCCTGGAACGTGCACTTCACTGGATTCCATTTCTAGTAGACTATCATATCGTTGGAATGTCATAAAATGAAATATTTCATTTGACATTTTACCGGGGATATGATCTACTATGAATGGACCTTAATAAAAATTTGATAAGAAAATTTTGCAGTCTTAAACTTCAAAATATTTTTGATTGTCTAGTTGTCAAATTTTTTCCGTTGTGTCAGTTAGGAATAAAAATCAATGTTTACTTATTTTTTCTTGAAAACGGTAGCTGGAACGCTACCGAAACGTTGAAATAAAGAATTCAAAAATATTGTGGTTTAATTTCCCAAGAAATTAAAAAAAGAATGAATAATATACCACAAGGAACATACAGAAGATATGTAAATATTATCGTTTTCAGTCTATTTTTCCATCTAAACACTCATGCACCTTGGCTAGGCTAGGCAATTATGTTCTTCTTTTTGTTTGAAATTACTGTTGAATATTAAAACATTACAAATTAATTTTTTCCCCAAAATAATACCCAGTTTTTCTATGAATACGTGTATCTAAACTAAGCATAAATTCTACAAATTTTCCGAACTGTTCCAATGGGTGTTAAGGACTACAAATACATGTTTTTTTTCACCCTGTATAAATAAGCTATCATCATTTTTGGATAACTTTACTGGAGTTTGTTTTAATACTAGAGAATTTATCTACAATTTGGCATTAAAACAGTTGAAATCGGTGAAAAATAACGAAAGTTCCTGGACAACGAACTTCAGAAAAATTTTAGGTCGATTTTTTTTGCCGCTGAGTGTACTATACGTACAGAAGAAGCTTTAAAATAT
Source organism: Galerucella nymphaeae (assembly GCA_963978555.1). Taxonomy (NCBI): domain Eukaryota; kingdom Metazoa; phylum Arthropoda; class Insecta; order Coleoptera; family Chrysomelidae; genus Galerucella; species Galerucella nymphaeae. Next base: position 7,962,168 of record OZ021715.1, read on the forward strand.
CAACGGAAAAGTCGATAATTGCTAAAATTTAAATCCTAATCTTGACTAAAACATTTCTAGCTGGACAAACTTCGTTAACTATAAGTGCGTGCCCTTAATTTTTATAACTTTTCAAAAAATTAACCCTTCAGTCTGGAATACTATCAGCTTTCTTTAAAATTTTATTGAGAAAACTTAGAATACCTATCAAGAAGTGAAGTAAAGCTAATAAAAATAATAAGATAATAATATGGCATCAGAAGATTAGAATAAATGAATGATGATATCATTACATTTTTTTCATTACTAACTGACTGTCTAAGAGCCCCGGCCAAACCTCAAAGGTACCCTAAATATCAATTATTAGGATAATAAAGACTTACAACCGGCAAATAAAACCAAGAATTACTGTGGAAATAACAAATTTTCAAGAAGATAATTGAATTGAAAAATACCACCATAATTAGATAGTATAATACTTAAATTAACTGCTTAATAACCTTTATTGTCAGTTCAATAATTAATAACTATTCCAAGCGATACTTGCATGCAATCACCAGCACGCCATATATTATGTTTGCGAGTTTGGTTAGTTTTTGAGGAACAATTTTTACGACCCGTTCAACAATAATTTATTTTGAAATGGATGGCGCCGAAATTACTGTTTTTAAAACTAATAAAATTCATGTATTTAGGTATATAGATTGTCAGGTATTACATAATATATGATAAGAATATATTTTTGAATAAAATAAAAAAAAATTTTTATCAAACTAGATTTGAGAACCAGAAAAGTTAAACTTTTTTAGTCATTTCGATGAATTTAATGAACTAAAACCACAGCGTATCATGAAATTATTTGACACGTCTTAATTTTGTTGTACTATTTAGAATTGTCGCTGTGTAGACTCCATGATCATTTTAAAAAATCTAACAATTTGGAAATAGTCAAATAGCTCTTCTATCACATTGTGGTGTGAAGTGATATAGTTTTACTTTTATAAATCTTTTTCAGTTCTTTCTGTCAGTTGTAAGTTTTTCAGCTTCCATACAAATTTTTCCTTTTTTTTCCTCCTCGTCACATCTCATCCCAAGTCTTCCTGGCTCCTCTTTTTTAATCTTTTGAATTTCCGTTCCCTATATTTTCTTACTTTATCTAGTCTCATCTATATGCTGTAAATATCCACACCATCCCAATTGTCTTTCCTCAATATAATCCAAAGTTGACGGTATTTTCTTCTTCTTTTATTATTGTTTTTTGTCTTATATATTTTTGTTACTTCTCCTATTCGCCTTGTATATTTCATTTCAGCCACTTGTATTATACTCTTTTATGTTCTATCTACATCCATGCAATAATACCGGTCTGAACACATCAGATTTAATGACCTTTAATTCAGTTGTTCCTAAGATTTCCTTTTTATTAATAAAATTTTAGTTCATATAATAATATAGATTACTTGCTTTTCGTATTCCTCTATTTATTTTCGCTTCCTGAGCTTCGCATTGATCTAAATCTTCTCCAAGATATTGAAATTATTCTACCTGTTCTATAATTTTATCTTAAATACATATTTTCATCTGTTTTAACACCAATTACCGTAGGTTTTGTCTTATTCGTGCTTATTTTCATACCATTAACATTCTCCTTTAATATTTCATTCCATATGTTTATTTTTCATAAGTAGTTCTCTTTCCCTTTATGCTAATGCTTACAATGTCGTCTTCACATTCGTTTATTATTTCAATTTTTTGCAATTTCTATGTCCTACCATTACCATATGTTTTCTACCTAACTGAGCACAATGAAAAGAAATATGCTCAATATTCCGCCGAAAGGTGAACGTTTCTCCTTTTCTATTATGGTATTTAGATTAATATCATATATTCTTATTGTTTTATCAACTTTCCCCCTTTTTTTCTAGTATTTTATACAATATTTTCCTTGATACCATATCAAACGCCTTTTCTTAATTTATGAAAACAATAATCTATTTCTCTTGTCTTGTCTTTCTCTGTCATTCGTTTTATAATAAATACACTATCTTTCATGCTCATTCCACCTCTAAACCTAGTCTAGTTCATTTTCCACAGCTTTTCTAATTTTTCAGTCCAATATCTGCTCAAATTTTTTGCTTTATGGTACAGAGCAATGTTAGTATCCCTTAGTTACTACATTCCCGTCTATCACCTTCTTTGCGTAATAAGTAATAGTTTTTATTTTCCCCATATTTTTATCATTTCTCCAGTTATTTAGTCACTACTAGGTAATCTTCAATTTTCCAAAATTTCAATTATTCCCGTAAATCCATCTATGTCTATTTCTTCATCATTGAAATTTTTATGAAGGTATTGTTTGTATTTCTCCGTTATCCAATAATTCTAGAAAATACTCCTTTCATATTTCTTTTACTTTAATATTCTGTTAACATTTCTCATTTCCTGCTTTTATTATTAGTCATATTTGTGTTTTTTTAGTTCTCCACGATTTTAGCACCATTTCTATAAATCATATTATAAATTAATATATTCTTTAAATTTTGATTTAACTAAGAAACGCCTAAAAAATATGTGTTGAAGATTGTTGTTAATTTCCTATATAGAATATTTAAGTAGAATCTGTGATTCATACCAATTAAAAGCATTTTTTTATAACATATTATCATTAATCATTATTAAATCAAAATTTCTCCATTTTTATTGAAAAATAATAATTAAAAACGCAATAGAATTATTAGCGTCTGTCTCGTATCTTTGGCATTCCCTGTTCCCTTCGCGTAGTCACTCACTCGCCACTGCCACCCCAAAAACGAATATTGAAATGGTGCTTACACCTTAAAATCTCATTTAGAGCAGGAAACAAATTATAGGGCAACGTTGCCAAGCATTTAATATTGTAAAATTCTTATAGAAATTAATGCGTAGAAAAAACTGAACTTGAGGACAAAACTACAAAGTAAATTATTGAATAAGATTGATAAATAATCAATTTCATAACAAATATATGACATATGCAATGGTTGTCTTTTAATATTATGCACATAAAGCTAGGAAAAAACAATAGATAACTTTTGTACTCTCAACAAAAAGCAGGGAAGGACTGGCTAAAAGACCCCTCGGGAGTTTACGCTCCGATGTAGTCGGTCCAGTGGGTTGAGAGTTCATAAAGTATGTACAGTGCATCACAGGAATAATACAAATATGAAATATCCTGAGAACTATCAAAAGGTGCAGCTTAGAAGTGTATAGCATTAAAGAGCAAGAAGAAATTATGGGCGAAGAGGAAGATTTTGTTCAAGAGGAAGGGAATGACCAAATTTCACTGTCCTATTCATGTTAAAATTGTTGTATGTATATGCTGCTACGGATTTTTGCAGAGAGACGAGTCCTACAGTTGGTATCCTTGGTCTTGGTTACAAGTACTTGTTAAGTTTGTCATTTACTTAAGTAGCCTGTGAAAGAAGTTTTTTAGTTTCATGGTACGTACATCAAAAGTAGATTAAGAAGTAACTTAGGCCAGTCTAATAAGCTAGAATCATTTATGCTGATGAGATCAGAAAAACAAACTCTTATGAAGTAAGATGTTAATTCTGTTATTGACAAAATACTAGTTTTAATGAGAAAGAAATATTTTAAAGCTTCAGCTTGTTAGATTTCATATCTTCTTCACTTCCTAATGTGACAAATTTCTAAGAATATTTGTAAAAAGTAGATTTTTTTCTAGTTACTTAGCAAATACAACAATTTTGACACGAGTTAGATAGTTTTGTTGGTGAAATTTCCTCAGTCTAATGATAAAAAAAAACATTCACAAGAAAGTTTAATATACAAAAGAGAATGTATATGAGATTAAAAATTATACAAATTGGTGAAACCTTACAAATTTAATAAATTACTTTCCTGAACTTGAATCCATCAAACAGTTTAATACGGAATGTTGTCCCTGGAACGGTATTTTAACGAATGTCAAAACTTACTATCCTTTTCAATTCTCAATAGAGGTGTTCATTATTCCTTATTTTAACAAAGCAATATAGATGTTCGCAATTATAAAAAACATGCAAAAATCTCATATTTTGAATGGTAGACCTTGACTGTCATTCTTGTCAGAAAAAACTATTTTTTGTTGGCCACACTGACCTAAGACTAAACTCCTCTATTGGGAATTGAAAAGTATAGTAAGTTTTGGCATGCGTTGTTAATTTTGCGTATTATTAAAACTTTTAGCAGGATATGTTCATATTTTACTACACATCAATAAATTAATGAAGTATGATTGATTAAGATGGATTGAGTTAATTTTTCATGGTAATGTCAATTATCTAGATTATTGTTCATCAAAATTTATTGCTTAACCATGTTCAAATATTAGTATCTATGTAAGTGAAAAGTGTACTATTTTAAAGAATAAGTTTCCCTTATTATTACTTCATTTACCAACCGTACATGGTACATTTTGTAAAAACCACCCATCATTTATAACTGGAATAATCTTAAATTATAATAATTTCTGCAATGATGGTAGTTTTGTTGAGTTGTAATAACAGTACGTATTAATAAATTGTGGTGAATATTTCGGTCATCAAAATAGCCCCACTGGCCACCTGTCAACTACCGGACTCCAATACCTACCATAAGGCTTAAGGCTATTAAATAGGAAGTATTAATTTCAGAAGACAAAAAACTGATACAAAAAACAGTGTTATTATGTGTCAAGAGTTGAGAATGCCTAATTTAAAGGAAGCATGACTCGGTGACTTTTTCTTGGCTTTTTTTTGGTAAATTATGTAATTGAATATTTTAAATTACCAGAAAGGATGTCAAAAAAATATTAATTAACAAGCTTTTAATAATACATATACTATATAAAAAGGGAGAGAAATGCGTTATTTTGGCAGAGGTGCAAAATAGCATCTCTACCGAATGGTATATACTATGTATTTTTTCCAGGACAATAAAGCGTCATGCTGATTGGAAATCAACAACAGTCCCTAAATGTTATGTCGAGAACTCTATTGGAAATAAGACCAAAACGTAGGTTCCACTACTAGCGCAATCACAAAAACTGTAAATGTAAGCGAAAGAAATATTCCTTCTAATATTAATACTGAAAATTGTACAAATGTAACATTTAATCAAAATGTCAATAAATAATTTCAATGTTATCTTTTTTTTGCAAGAAAAACGTTCTCCATAATGGAAACTCCCTTTGGAGCATTATACTCCCTTGCGGGAATAATCTGTTTCAATTTTGATGTCATAGAAACTGATTTCTACTTCCGACCGTGGAAAAAGTATTATTACAGTTTCGTTTAATATTGTCGTATTTAATAAAGCGCGTTACTATAATAGATATCGCAGATTGGTTGATGTTAAATAACTTGTATTCGTTTGATTTTGAAGCCTATAAACCGAGAAGTAGTTGTTGTTTCTTAGTTGAACGGTCAATGTCTTTGAAAAATATTTTTCATAACTTTTAAAGCGTTAGAATTATTATTATTTTGCGATATCCACAAGATTTCAGTCAATTGCCCTGAAAAGAAGAAAGTTAACAATTTATTAAGTACTAAACTAAGTTTTTTAATACACCATATTTGTTCATCGAAAAGTTGAAGTATACAGCTCATGCGAATACCACAAGATGAATACGAAGACTTATGGGGATAATTTGGGAAAAAACTGATTTTAAACAAAATTCACGATCAATCTTCCGAACCAAAGCTGATCAACTTCAATTTTTTTCTTTTATTTTCATATCAATGTTTAATACTTGGCCGTATGGCAGTCCGGCTAGACAGCTGGGTCGAGTTGACACCCACTGGATGGTGGTTATTTGAGTGGCCAAGGGTTATTTCCGCTCAAGCATCCGTATCAACATTGCCCTGCTGATGATATTTTAATTACACATATTATTATGGACAGAAATAAATTTAAACACTTTGTATCAAAATTAAGTTGATGATGGCTCTAATAATATTATCGAAAGATGTAGAAGATTAATTTAATGGGAGGAATCATTTGAAGAAGCGGAAGCGTATAAAAATTTGAAATTATAAGAATTTTTTTAATCAGTTGGTAAAAAAGTCATACTACTACTGCTTGAAAAAAGATCTCAAGAAAATGCTTCATTTAGTATGTTATTATTTGTCATTTAACTGTAAAACTTAAGTAAGAAATAATATTATATGATATAAAATTTTTTTCTTTTTCCAATTGGGCGGAGTAGAATTCAATGAGACCTCTGGCGGAAAACATTGTATATAATTGTCGCAACAAGTAAAACAATTCGTTTTGCATTGTTTTTGTATTATATGCAAGTCAACGTAATTACCGTAAATTCGTACTTTATTTATTTTTCTATATTCATGCAAAAAACAACACTTTTGTGCACCACATTTAATGGAAAAAGTGGTACTTTATTGCACTAGTGCAATAATAGTTATTTATGTAACTAGTGTGTAAAGTAGCCTTTTTTTTGACGAATGTGAATGTTGTCGCATGAGCCGCAGGCGAATGCGACAATCACATGAGTCGAAAAAAAGGTCTTTACACACGAATTACATACAAAATTTTTTCTACTATCGAAAACTTTATCAAAATACAGAAGTTTAGGTAATATGCCACTAGAACATTTTCGAAATTTATCATTTTATTTTTTCCACACTATTTGCGAAGTAATCTTCTGATAGATCCATCTTATAATTATAATAATATAAAATAACATCATAGTTTCCTAAAAATATTCAATACTTACATCAAAATACAATTGATTACCCTAGGTATAGTCGGAAGATCTCAATTTAAACTTTAATTGTCAGATTCAATTCACAATTAAAGAAATGTCAGTCACTCACCGCCAACTTATACCTATTCAGATACACATAACTACATACATAATAATATTGGAACTTTTACTTTACGCACTAGTGCGTAAAGAAAAACTCTTTACGCACTAGTGCGTAAAATCAAATTTTACGCACTCGAAAGTGTGTCTAAAGTACCTACTTTACACACGGTAGTAGAAAAAATATTTTATTGCACTCATCTATCATTCTTGTGTCAGTTTTGTGATGATTAATGACAAACATAAACATTTAAATTAAATAAAAATCCATAGCAAGTACCTGATCCTGCTTTAATACAACAATAATATATGTATATCTTACTACTTAGTCTCAACGAGTTACAATTGTTTCAAAAATCTTTAATTATTTGAAATTTAAATGGTCAAGGCGAAAACCAGCTATGATTGAGTACTGACAAGGTGGAGGCCATAAAGATACAAAAAAGAAGAACGGGTTGAGTTTTATTAGGTTAGATTGGGTTTTTGACATATTTATATTGTAATTTTCCAGTTTTTGCATGAATTTAGAAAAAATATTGTATGCAACTCTTGCAAAACGTGTTTTTTGCACTCGACGTGTTGTCCAACTCGGCCTAAAGACCTCGTTGGACAATTTCACGTCGCGTGCAAAAAACACTCACTTTTTGCACTTGTTGCATAAATAACTATTAATTTTGTGTCAGTGACAAGCTTAAAGTTGCCTTTTTCTATTCAACTCAACTGTCATCATTTCTTAGGTTATATTCTTATATAATCAGAGATATTATGGAAGAGGTTATGTTATTTTATTTTTTTATTTTTGCAAAGTGATTACTTTGCTGCCTGTGATTATACATTTCCATAGCAAATGGCTAAATTCCTAGCCTCGCTACGCTCGGCTATGAATTCAGCCTCGGCAGTCAATCTACTACTTTGCTGCCTAAGTTAAACAAATAACTATTCCCAATAAGTAAGGTTCCTCAAAGATTAGGTCGTCAAGGGTATGGAAATATATATCATTATTATTTTCATTTTTCATAAATATATGAATAATTATTTTAGAAAGTAGCCTAGTTTTTACGTGAATCCAAAAAAAGCAAAATTATAAAATAAATCAAAATAAATCATTAATCAAATACATAAAAATTATCATCGTACACACTACATTTTTCGAACGTAATTTCATAAATAATAAATATGTAGTTATTCACTAAAATGTGATTATCTCTAAGACCGTTAAGATTTGGGGATACTAACAAATATAGGTACCTTTTTTTTGTAATAATGTGGCTTTAATTATTTTTTACAAAAGTAGCGCTAATGTAAAAGGCGTAAAAGTTTTTCGTACGTTTATACCGCATACGTGGTCTGTGTGGCGCCCTCTACAAAATACATCGGAATAGGTACAAAATTATGATTTCTTATATCCAAAAACCCCCAACTTCAAATGTTTGTGCATATACGTAAAAAAGCGTTGAAGTTATTGTAAAAGAATTAAAATTTCATGTTTCACACCCTGTATCCTATCTCAATATCAGATTTTATTAAGACTAGTTGATTTAAATAGCAAAATTTTGAAGTGAAGATTGTACTGTACTTTTATGTACCATTACGTAAGGACCACCCTGTATTAAAAATCTTTTTTTCAGAATATTGGGAAAACTCGAAAATTTTGATAAAATAACGAAAAAGAGGACTTTTCTAACCGATTTCAATCTGAAAATTATTTTTTAATTAAAATTTTTTCAATTGCAATGGTAAAATTAAAAGATTTTTATTACAATTAAGACATTTCTTCCTGTACTGATTTATATTATTTAATATGCGAATAAACTCACGACGTGAAAGATATGAAATATTTTACAAAGGTGAGTTTTAGCAAATAAAACGCCCTACTAAAATTAATATCCTACAAATTTTGTTCATAAACTTAATAGTAGCATTGAAAAATCGAAAAAGTGGCAAAATTAACTACCACTTTAACTTTAACCTTGAATAACTTTGAAAGGAGTGAAAATATTAAACAATAATAGTAGCCTTTTTTTGTAGAGCGTCTAATTTCCTACAAGCATATATCTTAGTCATTTCGAAGTATTGCTCCCTACGACAGTTATAAAACCTTTCAAAAAACAAATTAATTTCCATATTATTTAATGGAAAATAGAAATTATTAATGCGGCACCTCTAATATAAATATGAAGAGCTCAAACTTTAGTTTGTTTGTTACCTTTTTAGATTAGTAAAAGCTTTTTCCAAATTATAAATTCATAAAACTAATAACTAAATTATTAATAAAAATTTTCCAACTTACGTATTCTTGAGAGTATTTTGTTAGGTAAATTATGATTTTACTTTGATTTATCAGAACATCATGATTAAATAAAGATAACAACCCGTTAAATTTTTCATTCACTCTTCTAAGCAAGCACAATTATAATACCGGTCATTTCTAATTTGTAGATCGCATCCACAATTATTTATTCTCATCTTGTGAGAAAATTATATAATTTTATAACCCGTAAAGCCTGAACGATGTCACGTATAAGACTGTCGAATTGGACCTAAAAGGCCTCCCATCACACATCACCTTGTTTTTGTTAAGTTTTTTTTGTTCTTACCTACATGTGCTGCACTCAGTGTCGTAGAATTCAGGGTACAATAGATCCTCCCCAATAAGTAGAAGTGCGAAAACTTGTTATGCTAATTTTCGAGACCGATGTTCTCGAAGCCATAGCAATAAACGTTCATTTATATAATACGTACGTAGTTATGAGGTTGACAAGTTACATTTTTCTTTTATTTATTGTTTACTTCAGTATAAGATTTGACTTGTAATGTTATACGCTGTGTTATTTATAAAATGCTACGTAGGAATTTCTGTACAAAACTGTCAAACGCGAGCTAACTTTTTTACCAAATAGCGTTCATAAAAAATAATTTGGAAAGGTCAATGAAATGTAAGTTCAAATGCACTTTTAATTTTCCTAAGCTCGCTATGGTTTAATAAAAAAATGGATAGTTATGTTTAAAAAATGTTCATACTACTTTCTAATACTTAAGTGTTTAGATCTCTAGAAGATCACCTAACCTAACTATTCGATAGACCTTCCATAGTTAGGTAGCGAAAAGCTGAAAGGGGCTGTCAACATCCTTACACTTTTCAGGACACCTGGAGCCGATTAGATTTTCCTAGCATTGATCCAGTAAGGACAAGAGGAAACTCTTCCACATTTGGCTAAAATTAATCGAAGCTGCCTGGAACTGCGGTAATACCAGGAGCAAGAAAGAGAGCAGTAGTCACCTTTTTGGAAGTTGGTAAAATTTATACAAACACACCCAAAATTCTTCGGGCCAGTTAGCCTGACATTGGTTGTGCTGAAAACGTTAGAGAAAGAGCTGTTGACAATTATATTAGATCGGAAATACAAGAGAGACTAGGTACCTCTCCTCTATGGTACAGTTGATGAAGTGTATCCGAGGAGCCAAGAATCTGTAGTAAGATATGCGTTTTTGTATAGAAGGATCTCCTATAATACTCCAAATAAGCCTGTCAAAAAATTATTGAATAGAAGAAGTGTAGATCTCAGTTTCGCATGCAAATCGTGATTGTAATTCAGAGTGTGCAATAGTAATTGAAGTCTATGCAATACTTGAATGTGCGAGTGCAAAAAACATGAGAGCCTACAACAATAGGCAGATCAAAATCTACAGTGACAGTCAAGCTGCCCTTAAAAAGCACTTCAGAGCTCTAAGGTAACATCTCGGCTGGTATGGGAATGAGGCGAAGAGCTCAGAAGACTGGCGACTCGGAACAGTGTGTCACTGGATTCGGTCCCAGGATACAAAGGAATCGCTGGAAATGAAAAAGCTGACGAGCTCGCAAGAGCAGGATCGTCAACCTTGTTGAATGGACCCGAACCAGCTATGGGCATTCCCAGGTGCTCAATTAGATCATGGTTAAAAAGGGTGGGTGAAAGAACAACACAACAAACACTGGTAGAATACGCCCAGGCAAACACATGGGAATAAATTCATAAAAGAACCATCAGAAAAAGTAGCGAAAGAACTGCTCTTATTTAGCAGGAACAAACTACGCACCATAACGGGGCTACTTACACTTCCCCACAGAGGAACACCTGAACAAAATATGGCTGTATAACGGAGACCTTACATGCAGAAAATGCAAAAAGGACACTGAAACAGCTCTGCATATATTATGCAACTGTGAGAGGCTCGCCCACAGGAAGAAGAACCTGTATGGTAGACCCCAAATGACCCCAGAAGACTTCTAGAACCAACCAGCCAAGAATCTGTATGAGCTAATACAGGGAACGGACTGGCTTAATAGGCTGTAGCTAGAATACTAGAAGGATCCACAATAAGCCCAAGAGGCTGAGGTGGTGAAGGCAAAGGGACGGCTCCTTTTAAAAAAAAATTGAATTTTATGTTAGCTCGAACGCCAAATTCACTCTGTTGGTTTATCTTAAAAAATCTTCTACTCATGTTCCGTCTAGTCTCCGTGTCTTATTTTCTACTTGCAACATTAATCCTATAGAAGTTTATTCCTATTGTATCAAGTCCTCCTGCATGTGTCAAAATACGAAAATTATGCTATGTAATATCTAAGCAAAAAATGGACTGTTGATCCAATGAAATAGAAAAAACTAACTAATGAAATAATTTTATCTGCTTGATTTGTATTAAAATGAAAACAGCCACTACAAGAAAAAGCTTATTCGATTGTGTATTCGATAACAAATTAGATTAGTGACAAAAATGTCTTATCATTGTCGCAGAAAGAGACTTTTGTTATGCAAATTTTAACAACCGGTGTTTCTACAGACACTGTGTTACTAGGAAAACCAATATTTGCATAACAAGCTCTTCCTGGCAGATTGTGTATATTAGGTAATAATTCATAATTACTGACCATAATATACTTGCATGAGTGGTCAAGACGTGGTGATAATTAATATATGACAATACTAAGAACTCATGCTCCAGAAACTCAAACCCAGCCTGAGACACATATTGAACTTCCTTGACCAAACTTACTTTCCTGAATAGGGTGTTTTATTGTTAAAGTTTAAATGATCCTTTATTTGATATTTGCAAAACTGAACCAATTCCGTTTTAGGATTAAGTCTTCTTCGGTGTCCGTTTGAATCCAATACAAATGAAGTTAAAGGTCGCGGTAGGGTCAGCTGTAGTTGTGCACACAAAGGATGGCCATTTGCAAAAATTAAGATACATAGAAAATACAACAGAAAACCTGCATCTCCCCGGGAAAAAATACACAAAAAAGTACATTTTGTACGTCGGTGCTCCTCCAAGCTTGAATCATCGCTTTTTCCTTCGTAGGTTTTTCTTTCGGTGTTTTCGGTGCACCTTTTTTAACCTTTCGATACACCTTTTTGACCTCTCAATGCACCTTTTTTTTGACTTTTCGATGCACCTTTTCTTATCTTTCCATGCACTGTTTTCGGTTTTCTGTGCTCTTCTTACCCCGCCTACGATACACTTTTCGACTGTTCACTTCGTTCCATCTCTATCAAATCGATAGATTGAGGTGTCCAGAAATATATCACTGAATTGTATCTAATCGTTTCTAATAATTTTGGTATAATGGCCTTTGAAAGATTCTTTATAATCTTTCTCATTCCACATCTTTGCTTCGAATATAAATGTCACCAAGTTTAATTAAAAAATTGATGAATGAACAAATATTAGGGTCATTTGAAAACCCGTTTGACCTTGGGGTAAGTGACGTGATAAGGTCTGCAATTATGTTGGCAGTATTTGTCAGACTGGCTGACCAATTGCTTCAACATTCTGCCGAAATAAATATTATTCTTCCAACAAACAATAACAATAATTTTGAACAATCAGAAAATAATTTTACCATGGAATCACATTTCGTAAGTTTTGATTGAATATCCTTGTTAAAAATAAATTGTGAGACTGCACTGCTTCAGAGAACTAAAAACCGTAGAAAACCTGGCACGTAGTAGTATCCCTCAGATCTCACGTAACCCTAATCTGCATACATCCACATGTATACACAGTAGAAGGGTAAGACATCAAGATTTATTTGCATAAACGCTATTTTTAATTTATGCGCGCTCACATGGCGATCCTTCCGGCTGCTCTTAATAAAAAACCCTTTTCTTTTCCTTGACGGGTTCATCAAGAATTGTCCTTGGACCGGAAATGCGAACAGTAACTCATTTGCTTTTCAGGGTATGACACTTTTGTTAATAGAATAATAGGAGGCGGTTATGTGGGTCGAGATTCTGTTTTCTCTCGATTTTATGTTCCCATGTGTGATTAAATGTGTACCTTAGGGCTAAAATTTTTAATCGATGTAAAAATATGATGTTATTCATTTTATTTTATTTAAGTGACATGTTTTTGATTAAAATACCCGATAACCCAAACCAAAGTACTTATATAAAAGTATATAATTTCACGAAATTTTTATAAAATATGCAAATACCCTAGTCAAAATACACATAAAACCTCACAAAAAATTAAATTTGAGTATTTGAAAGGGTGGTGCTTAACATGAGAAAGCAAGCGATTTTCCGGAAAATCGTCGAATGAAAATTTTTGTTTTTTTGCTCTAATTGCTTAAATAAAATTAATATCAGTGGTAGTCAATTCGTGGTTACGTGCGAACGGGGCCAAATTTATTGATCGCTTGACTTAAAAGTTAATAATTTTAGGCTTATAACAATCAGAAAAAATAAATAAACTAATGTAAAATGTAAAGAAAGATCTCAACTTTTAGATACAAATACTTTTCAATTTGAAAAAGTAGATTTTCTAACTGTAAAAACTAGACCTAAAAAGTAGTTTACATTAAATATTTCCATATCTACCCCTGGCTTCAGAATTTCAGACAAAAAAAGTGTTTTTGACATGAGAAATGCTCAAAATTCGTCTAAAGGGATTTTTTGGTACGAGAAATTGATATTTAGCATTACACGTGAGAATAAAAAATAGTTATTAATATGCCACAAGGAACATACAGAAGATATTATTCTGCAATATTGATGACAATTTGTCATTTAGAAATAAGAAAATTCTTGGGATTTGTTATAATATAATTTCATGATGTTACCTCAAATAAATAGCACTTTCACGCATCCCTCTCATTTATGTTATATTTTGTTTAATTATACTAATCATTTTCTATTGGGAATTCAATATAAGCGATACTCTGGTGGCAGAAAAGGAACTATTTCTTTGTACATTACTGTATAACCTTCACATAAATTTTCATAATAAATACAATCAACAATATTTATAAATCAATGAACATAATAAAAATAAACGAAAAAAAAGCCATAGGCAACGTCTAAATTACAATCAAACAATGGAAATGTTATATAAAAGATATTTGAGATGTACAAAGAATTCGTTCAGTTATCGCCACCCCAGCGCTACGATCTTAACTTGAATCCCCAATTAAAAGGAACATTTTAAAGGTTTTTAAAAATGTTACCATCTGTTTCTATTTACCCTGCCAATTCCAAAACTAATAGTTTAACAATCCGAATAAGGATCAAGCAGGTAATAAATACTTTCAAAAGTGTGTAACTGTAAATAAGAGGTGTCAAAATTGCAAAAGTTTGCCCCATAAGTACCACAACAACTTGTATTATGCCCTAAGTACATAATAAGCGCTATTAATCTCAACATAAAAATACAGGTAGTTCATTCTACTGTCAATACGAATAGAATTGATCTATCGAAAAGGGCCGCCTTTTGTTGCTGCTCAACCTGTTCGTGTATGGTATTATCGATGCCAAGTCAAACGGATCCATGAATTTTTTATGATAAACATCTCTGTGGTGGTAATACAATAGAATTTTTAACTATACCCGAATATTATTAAACTATGGCAAATAAAATAATTATTTCAACTACTTTTATTGAAAAACATTTATGGCCGTATTCACCATCTTCAACTCTAATCATGATTAGGTAATTGTGATTAAATAAGTAATCTTGATTAAGTCAAATTGCTATTCACCAAATTGTTGTTTGATAAAATTAAGCAATCAGGGGTTAACTTTGATTTACAACTTGGCAACATAGATATTTTCTTAGTGTCATCACCCAAAATACGAATGTTTTAGCTTGTATTGGCAGATATTGCTAACACTTTACATTTTTAAAGATCCATTTAACCTTACTGGATTGTTACTAAAAAATAAAAAAACCTTTTAATTCAAAGTTACTTGGTATTTTATTTGGGACTACCCTACTGGGGTGGTATAGTCATCATACTAATTACAAATAGACTTGATCAGTCTAAATCTTTTATAAAAGTTGTATTTATCCATTGTTTGAAAATAATTAGTCCTTTCCCACTGAATTCTAGTAAAGTCATCTGCAATAATGTCCATAACGTCGAAATCATCGTCATACACAGCTGATCTTCAATATTTTCCTTGTTCCAGAAAAAAATAAACCAACGAAAAAACACGACAAGATAAATTTGTAGGTTTGGGTTATATTGTTTGATTGTTATGTTCACTTCAGTCAGAATAAACGGCGATAAACCGCTCAAATTTGGCCGATTAAGTTAATTTCTTGTTTAAGCACTAATTCTCTGATTAAAAAATTGGTGAATACGAAATTAGCTGCTTAACCACAATTAAAAGTTAATTGTAGATATTTTACTTTGGTGAATACGGGCATTAATCTTTAAAATAATAATAAATTCCTATATAAAACAATAAGACGATACACTTGGTCAAAAAAAGATGGCAAACAAAATATTAGATGATAGGTCTATTGACCAATTCTTTCTCACCAACCTTAGTAAGGGAAACTAAAATTAACTAAGATTGCCTAATAATTAATGTTTTCGTAGACCTATACAAAAAATGACATTTTACGTACTTAGGTATTTCCAGATGCTAAATGGTCTATTTTTGACGTCATTTACTTTTCGTCCTCCAACACAAATAATTTTTTTTATGACGAAGGATGGTGATTTCATTTTTGATGGCAACTAAGGCTATCGTGCGATATTTTGAAGTGCATAAAATTAAATTTTTTTACATTTGTTCCCTTTATAATACATTCTTAGAAAAGCTTGACCATGCCCAATTGACTCCAATTTTGTCGCCGTTCAGTATGCTGTCGGAGCAAGTATTATTTAATTCCATAAGAATAATTAATTGGGCAAGTACTAAATGCTTCCTTGAAATATAATTTTGAAATAATTCCGTTTCTCGTGGCTAATCTGAAAAGCCCCTTTTTGGTCACTTCTTTGACTATTTCTATAATAGATTCAGGATCTCCTCACCCTCTATCCACTTCACGTTTATAGGGAACATCAATTTTTTTGACCAATGATGACATCAAAATGTTGTAATAGCTAATACATGGTGAGGGATCTCTTCTAGTAACATTTTTTGGAAGTTTTAGTAATAATTTATTGTATTTTTTTAACTATTAAGCTTAGGCAATTTTCACGAAGATGAATTTTCCTTTTATAAAATTCATAAAATTTGAAAAAACATCATCATTGTTAAATTTTAATATTTAAATACCCAGAAAGAAAATACTTTGTATTGACCAATATAGATCGATTTTAATCACAAATTTCATCTATTTGATCAAACTGAGCGTTACTATAATTATGTTGGTAGCATCGTTACTATCAATAAGGAGATTGTGTTAATAACATGCATAGTTATTGATGTTTACGGAGATCAATATAATGTTTTTATAATAAATGTATGGATTTCAATGATTTTAATAGTGTCTATGATATTTAACCTCTAAAGAACAACTTGCTTACAGCTATACATTAAGTTTATTGAATTGAACGGTTGAACTCAAATATTTTTCCAAACTAAATAAACCAAACACTTTTTTGATTGAATTATTGCTACTGTTTTGATCACATTTATACTTTAAACAATAACGATAATTACTAAGAATTATTGACTTGTTTCCGTAAAACCCACCTTGGATACCTACCTCTTGCACAATAGCAAGACACTCATTGCAAATGAACTGAGACTCTGATATGTTTTCGAGTGTGTGAAGTAAAAACATTTGGTTTCACGTTGGTGACAATTTTGATTTTTGATCCAGCAAAATTGGATTTCTGTCGACCGGTAAACAACCCTTACCGTTCTTAATACTTAATATACTATGTTTTTATAACCCATTTTCCTATTACCATGCTTTGTATATAAATCTTAATTAAGCTCCCCAAATTAATAAACAAAATGATTAAATTAATGTTGATGATGATTATTTACTGAACAGAGAAGATCAGGTTTGTTCTTGAAGTTAATAAACAAAATGATTGGATTAATGTTAATAATTAATCATTTACTGGACAGAGGGGATCAATTTTGTTCTTGAAGTTAATAAACAAAACGATTGAATTGATGTCTACAATGATTATTAACTGATCTGTGGACATCAATATCAATCTTCATACATCCAAAAAATTAATAACTTGTGTGATTGTATTAATACTTGATAATTGGTGAATTACATGCAAGTGATTGCCTTGATCACATTGCGCATCGTCTGAGTTTTATGGATCAGAATGATTGATCCAATCAATTTTTTAATTTTATAGTGGTGTACTTTTTCTTTCTGTTTATAATAAATGCAGCCCTGTACAGCTTATTTTTGAACTTCAATTCAGAGGTTACTTTTGAAAGAATACTCTAAATTTTTATGTGCATTTCAACTAGAAAATACGAGATAATTTCCTGGGTATACAAAATTATGTTGCACAAGTTTTTTGTTGTACTACCATCCCATATAATATAAACCTACTAGTTTTAATCAACAAGAGATAAGCAAGTGGTACCCTCCGGTTTATTAAGTAGCAGAAGGACTGTTACTATAGATAAAATTTCTAAGCAATCATACCAAACGTAACTAGATAAAATACAAAACTTATCTTTGGGAACTTGCATATCCTTGCTTTACATCCTTTATCTACAATAGATGGAATCTGCATATTATGCAGATACTTCTGTGTATCAATTACAACTGAAAATTTATTAAGAAATCTGCATATGATGGTGATGGGAATAACAAGTAACGTACCTGCCTAACGCGAGCATTGTTCTTTTTTACTACACCCTTTTTTTCATTGAACTGAAACAACTATTCTTCTAAAATTGATATGTAAAGTATTTTAATTATATTCCCTCGGGCTTTTGTTATAGGACTGCAAAAATAAATTAGTATTACCAGCTGCACTGCCAACTAATTTTTGAAAGGGAATTTTTTTGGTGAGAACTATGGTTTGTTTCCTTTTAGGTAACTCTACGTATCAATTAAACTGCTGGGATCACGGGAGACATTTTTGAACGTTGTGAATAAACAGAGCTGCTTGCATATAAATTAATTAAAAAAACTTGTTTAGAAATATCTTATAACCTTTGTCTGTCCCTCTCTACCAAATAAAATAAAAATTTAATATGTAAGAGTTGAAAAAAATTGTATGTGTGAGAGAAATTGTCTCGGACGGTGTCCATTAACCAAAGGGAGTATAGAAGGTCTAGATATTAATCTGAAGGAAAAGTCTATATTTCCAGTTTTTAGCATCATTAATAAACCGTATTAGCTATTTTCGCGGAGCAGATCCTGAACACATTCAGAGCACAAACCGAGTACATACTGGATTTTTTTAATGCGCAAGCGTGCCTACAGACTCATTCCGAATTTTAAAGGTAGCGCGAACGCGAATTTGAAGTGACATGAAGTTGAGTTAACACAAAATGTGCAAAAAAGAAGAATAACCTTTTATTGGAGGCTAATTATGAATAAAAACCTCACCTTTCAGCAGATTTGTTTATAAAATAAAACTTTAAAACGAAGTCTATAATAAAGTAGAAATAAAAAAAACCAAACAACTCAACAAACACTGTTTATCATTAAAATATATATAATCCAAAAGTGTTTTAAAGTTTCAAACGCAAATTAAAAAGTAATCAAACCACTATAAAGTCATACAACCGCATACAACCAAAATTTTGAGGTTATAATCTGTTCGGAACAAAAAATCCCACCTATCATCCTAGGATTCATCGAGCACGTTCCGAGCATGCTCGAAATTGAATCTAAGTCTTCCTCGAACACGAATTTTTTATCCTGAACACATTCTGAAGCACTCCACGAACATTCAAATTTTAATTGCGCAATCGTAGTCCCTCCGAATACGTTCAGGATGTGCTCCGCGAAAACAGCTATTAGGATTAAGTTAGGTTAGTTTGTGTGTCTGGCAACAGCGCTTTTGTCATTTAATAGCTAAGTTAGAGACCAGCTTTAATAAAAAAGAAGGGAAAGTTGTAAAGTTAAAAGAAGAACATTTGTATTTGATCACAAATAATGTTCTTCTGTTTTTGGTTTCTTGCATGAAATTATTATAAGTTATATTATAGTTATTGAACAACAAGAACGACTAAAAAGCAAAAAGTTCTATCACATCAATTAACATTCTTGACACTTAAATTTAGTTGGTATTTCAAAGGGATCATTCAAATTTTTTAATACTTCTTTGGTGTAATCTGAATAATTCTGTCCTAGAATAATGTATACAGATTGTTAATTCAAACTATTTCAAATACAACCTAACAATTTATCTTTTCGTGGTTTCCAATTAATTCCTGAATCACCAGCAACATCTAGATATGCCCTTTTTGGTTACCGTCATTATTTAAAGGCGCACTTTAACATCTCTTTGAAAATAATAGTTTTAACAGGCCATTTTAATGGAATCCTTTAACATTTTAAGTGAAATGTGGTTAGCGAATATCGATTTGATATTAGCGCCGGTTAAATTTTTAACGGCTTCTAAATTTTACAGGAAGAGTTACAGAATAGGCCACTAAGTGGGTCAATAATAGCCTTTTCGTTTTTAGTCAGAAGTGAATATAAATTAACAGGCATGGGAAAGTTGTATGCTATGAGAGAATTATTATAAAGTTATGTTCTTTCTGTCAGTCGATCTTCACATGTAAAAAAAATGGTTAAGATCAGCTATTGATATATTATCGCAAATACAAAAAGGTGTGTTGAATATACCTATTTTGTGTAGATGAGACCGATTAACGTCCATGATTCACTTTTAAACGTGTGTGAATTCAATGATGTCTTTTGCTATTATCTAAATTTTAAGAGGTTAATTTTACTGGGGAGTTGCTGATATAAATAGAAATACTGATTGCTGTTTGTTTTTGCGATATTTTGATAATAGATTTTCCAACGCGTGCGAGCTAATTTTTTGTGGTTATTTATTAAGTCTGAAAATGATTGGGTTTTAATTAACTCAGATATTCTACATGCCGCTTTTGCTCGTGGTCCACTCTTTCATTTCCATCTTTCACCCAGATGAGATGAATTTTCTTCCCACTATTCTTCAAGTCATATAGCAACCGCTTAATTTCAAAAATAAAATGTTGCATGAAACACTTGTGCTTGCAATACAGATTTAGAATCCGTCATGATGGCCACGTTTTGAAATGAATGCAAACTACACCAGTATAAAGCTTCTCTTGCAGCTAGTGCTTCAGCTGCTGTATATACTGAAAATATGTCTCAAATTTTAAATCGTTTGACTAAGTCCAAGTCAGAAACAAAAATAGCTGTTCCGGTCCCGTCATAATTTTTTGACTCATCTGTATAAATTTTTTCTACAACCTGCTTTATGACAGCCAATGTGGTTTTCAAGATCAACTTATTTAAACTTTGTAGGTCCGATATGATGGGTATATGTCGTTGGTCGAAATATCAATGGACCATAATTATACTTGTAAATTGGAAACATAGATTGGTTGATAATGTGACTAATATCTGAGATGGTATTTCATTTCAGAAGGCATCTGATAATGGTAAGGAGTTTTTTGCGATTTTTTGAAATAAATTATACAGTGTGATCTATTTTGTTTTTAAGCACCTCTGTAAAATCCGCATTTCTCAACCGATTTTGATTTAATTTTTTTTGTTAGATTCAGTATCAAAAACAGTATTTATAGTCAAAATAAAAGACGAAAGTACATTAGGCATTTTTTTCTCAAATATGACTATACCACTGGATTCAGAATCATCACGAATGTGAACTACAAAAATTTTATTAAAAAATTTCAATTAACGACCAAGTTATTACAACATGAATTTTGAGTACAATTTTACATTACTCTCAGAAGCTATAATTCCAGAACGGGTTAAGTTATCGGCTTCAAATTTTCACTGTGCAGTGTGTTTGTGACCTAATCTTTGTTAACCATGCTGCCATTATAAAAATTTGTTTACTCTCTAAGTAAAAAAATTAATTAAAATACCACTTTTTCCAAATTCATGTTGCAATAACTTTGTCGTGATTGAAACTTGTTTTTATAAAATTTTGGTAATTTACATTTGTGATATAGTCATATTTAAGAAAAAATAAGCCTAATGTACTTTTTTTGTCAAAGAAAAATTAACATAGAAGGCCTTGGAAATAGTAATTAAGCTATGAAAATTTGTGCCGAAATACTTTTTTTGATACTGAATTTAACAAAAAAAAAATTAATCAAAATCGGTTGAGAAATACGGATTTTACAGGGGCGCTTCCAAGCAAAATGGGTCACACTGTATATACGTTGTTTATAATCTTAAAACAAACATATGTAATCATGGGCGGGGCAATTATTATTATTAAGCTTAATTAATGTCAGGAAATATTAACAAACCATTTACTAATTTAAATTTCCTTTTTTTGTGTGTTTTGGAAGCCGTTCAGATGCCGGGAGGAACTGCAGTCTATTGGCTTATTGGTACTGGTCCAACATATGCTGTTGCTGAACCTCTTCTCGCGAGTTCTACAAACTTGTTCATTTCCAGAAATACTGTTATGTCCACACTAATCTTGCTTTAATATAGTCTGCTAGTTCATTTAGTTCTTTATGGCATTCTTCTACTAGTCTGGATGTTACTTGCGGTTATTTAAAGCTGCAAGGGCTGGCTGGCTGTTAGTTCGTAGGTATGTTTATCCTATGAGTGTTCGTCCTATGTTTTTGTTAATTCTGACACATTCTAGGATGGCATAAATCTCTGCCTGAAATACAGAGGTATGTTCTCCTAGTGAGAAGGAGTTTTTACAAGGTTCCATATTAGAGGGGACAGGACTTCTCCTTGAGGACACCCCCTTAAAACCGGGCTGATAATGTTTTACCCATCAAGGTTGAGAATGTCATTCGATCTTTCAGCATGCAGTCTATCCATCTGCAGCTTGTTTCGTCAATTTGATTTTTGACGAATTGCCCTAATGATTACTTTGTGAGAGGTGTTAACAAAGGCACCCTTTATATCAAGGAAGGCTGCTAATTTAATTTTCTTTGTATAATCATAAAAATGTAAGTAAAATACTCAAGAAATAGGCCAAATGAAGATATAAGATGCACCTGAAATTAAAAAGAAACGTATGAGGAACCAAGTCTACCAAAAGTATTTTTATATTAAGCAAAAAAAAAATTACATTTTTTGTAAATAACTGAAATTATTATCTTTCTCAGTCTTCTTTAACTGGAAAATAAAAATAATAAATTTGATTTAAGTCAAGATTTATTATTAGGTAATAAAAAAAGAACTGGCCAAATATTAATTCTCCATTCCGTCGAGACTGACCGCAGTGTCCCTATCGACCGATAGAAAATAGGACAACAACACTAACTATAGACAGCAACAAGAATAATAAACAATAAATCTTGTGCCACAGCAGAGTGAATACTAGCACACTGACCGCAATGTCACTAGCCCGTACAAATCACAGTACGACCCTTGAAAAACTGACCACATTATATTAATTCAAACACAAACGCATACACTGACCGCAATGTACTACTCCGGAACAAACAATATATTATTAATCACTTTATTTTTCATTACACCTCGTAGGTAAAAATATACAGGGTGGTCAGAAAGTAATAGACCAAAGTGAAATAGAAGATTCTTGGCCTAAAAATATTACAATCTGACACAACTCTCTCAACCCTCATTAAAATATTGATGTTAAAAAAGATACAGGGTGGCAAAATTGAAATGTCAAAAATGTTTTTTCTAAGTAAATTGGATGATTTTGGATAAACAAACGTAAGAATTTTAAGATAGGGGTTTTAAGGCCTGGGAAATCATAAAATGTTATCCATTTTGATGTATTTTCTAGAGGGCGCCACAAAAGCGATGTAATTGGTATAACGGTATGATTAACTAATTTATCGTTAACGGTATCACTCTATTTATGGAAAAATATTAAAACTGCATTATTTTTGCGACAAAAAGGTATATCTTTCATAAGTCTCAAAAGCTACTTACTATACCTTGTTTTTAAACTAAGAGGAGCATTTTAAGAAACCTCAAACACACCACTAAATTAAGTTACTAGACTAGGAGAGTGTTCCGAAAGGGTCGTGTTGAAACTTATTGAACTAATTGACATTTATGTAAAATATGTATTGTACTGCTCGCATTTGTCGTGGCCAATGTGAGATCAAGGTATGTCTAAATACCTAATCGTAATTGGACCCAGGACATGAGGCCAGACAATGGCGAAGACAGCTACCAAATTTCACATTATTGTGAAAACATTGTGGTTATATCTTCTGTATGTTCCTTGTGGTATATTATTCATTATTTTTTTAATTTCTTGGGAAATTAAACCACAATATTTTTGAATTCTTTATTTCAACGTTTCGGTAGCGTTCCAGCTACCGTTTTCAAGAAAAAATAAGTAAAAATTGATTTTTATTCCTAACTGACACAACGGAAAAAATTGTCTAGTTGTCAAATTTTTTCCGTTGTGTCAGTTAGGAATAAAAATCAATTTTTACTTATTTTTTCTTGAAAACGGTAGCTGGAACGCTACCGAAACGTTGAAATAAAGAATTCAAAAATATTGTGGTTTAATTGTGGTTATATTATGTAAAATATTATGAATGACCATTTGACAATTTAAGTATAAATTAGTATAGTATGTATAAAATATTCGAAATGCTCTTCATCGATTTTCAACAAGCCTTCGACTCAATAAAAAGAAGTGAACTCATGAAAGCATTAAAAGAACAAGGAGTAGATGCAAAATTGAGAAGGCTAATCAAAATGACCATGAATGAAACAAGGATCAGTATAATAACGCAAAAAGGAGAAACAGATCAATTTATGATTAATAAAGGGGTAAGACAAGGTGACGCATTGTCCACAACGCTATTCAATCTATCATTAGAACATACAATGAGAAAACTACACAAGGGTACCTTAAGGTCAAGTGGCAGCCAAATAATAGCCTATGCGGACGATATCGTGCTTATAACCAAAAGAAGAAAAATCATGGAAAATATGCTAAAGGAGATAGTCACAGAGGGAGGGAAAATGGGGCTAAAAATAAATGAAAGTAAAACTAAGCTAATGAGAATTGGAAACCTAAGCCAAAAAGGAAAAATAAAAATCAACGATTATGAATTTGAAGAAGTTAAAAAATATAAATATTTGGGGGTTATGATTAGCAACACTGGAGATAGAGCCACTGAAATTGAAGAAAAGATACACGCTACAAATAGAGCCTACCACGCAAATAAAAAGCTACTTAAAAGTAAAATTTTAACGAAGCAAACAAAATTAAATATATATAAAACTATAATAAGGCCAATCATGATGTACTCAGCAGAGACAATGACGTTAACAAAGAAGGAAGAGGAAAAATTAAGAATAACTGAGAGGAAGATCTTGAGAGCAATATTGGGACCTGTAAAAATGGATGAAAATGAATATAGAAGCAGAACAAATCGTGAAATTTTGGAGGAAATGAGAGGCGAAGACATTGTAAAAAGAATAAAAGTACAACGAGTTAAATGGCTAGGGCATGTATGGAGAGAAGGAGCTAAATCAGTAACCTACAATATCTTGCAGTGGAATCCAGGAGGAAGGAGGAGACGCGGTAGACCCAGGTCAAAATGGCAAAATGAGGTAGAGGTGGACCTTAGTAGAGCAGAAGTAACAAACTGGAAAGAGAAAACAAGAAATAGGAAATTATGGAGAAACATAAGTGAAAGAATTTAAACGCATAACGGGGACTGATCCACCCCAATTAAGCGGATCTAGAAAGCAAACGCGGCATAATCCCACATGGGGTGTCAAGCCATATATATATATATATATATATATATATATATATATATATATATATGTATAAAATATACAATTAGTTTAAATGTTAAATTATCCTTTATTGGAAGTTTAGGTATAGAACAAAATAAAGCTAAACAAGTTTTGATATCGAGAAATACGATAATATTGTAGGTACCGTAATGTGTGTAAAACTATTATTAAAAATAAGATTATAAACTTTGCTTCTCTGTCAGACCCAAACTTATTCTTTCCTTCGTTTCGGGGACGATGAAAGTCCACTGGTACTTGGAGTACCTACAATTTTGGTCCATATTCAAATAGTAACAAAGCAACACAACAACTCAAAATGAAAAGTGAAAAACACAAATACAATAATATGAGGTAATAAGTCCAAACACAATATGAAAGAGCAAATGCAAACAGAATGATGAATAGCAAACGCGAAAAAGTGGTAATAAGGATTGGAATATTTTTATGTAAATAAACACAAAAGTCAATACTGACAAATACTCTTGTCAGATGTATCAAAAGAGCTGTATAAAACGGGCGGCTATCTGACCAATGATTACCCTGCAGAAATGCCAACTTAGAAACTCAAATCGCTCCTCTTAGTTTAAAAACAAGGTATAGTTTTCAAGATATTCGCATAGTGTAATATACTATTAACATTTGACATTTGTTGACTATGTTGACTATTTGTCAACTATGTTGTTAAATGCAATACTTGAAAGACCGGTCACACTCGATTTCAAGCAATAACTGGTTTCCCTTGGTTAAAACTGGTTTTTTTCTTTTCCAAATTAAGTTTTTTACGAAACTAAAGCAAAAAATGATCATTTCTCCCAACTGATGAAACTGGGTTGACCTTTGATATACGATGTATTCTTACAAGTTAAATTAAACATAGTTTTTCTGTTTATTTCAATTAAACTACTTCATCTCTGAAAATTGAATATTTAGCAAAAATAGAATAGAGCCATCCATTGTACCGGGTGGTCCAATAAGCCGATGTCTCGGCTATATATCAGAAACTATCCATGTTATAACTTCGGGAGAAAAAATTCCTCAGTAAAAGTGGCCAAGAGAAATTGCTGGAAATTACTTTCAAGTTTCTAGGTTAACCGCTAGGGGACGTAACCTGTAAAGAAAAATTTAAAAACCAGTTTTCTATGGAATGTGCCCAATTAAATCAAGTGATAAATAAGAAAAAAAGAAAGAGGACTGAATTACGCACAAATCTGTTCAAGTGCTTTTTTCTCAATTTTTCCTAATAATGGGTGGGGGAAAGTGGGAAAGTGTTTTTGGATAAACACATATAACTTTGGTTTGAATCAACCGATTTTAACGAAATTAGTGTCATTAGAAAGAGGGTGGATGCATTAATTACATCTACTATAAAACAATTGTAATTCGTTTTAATTGTCATAGGTATAGGGTACTTTCGAATGAAAAAAATTAAAATTTGTTTTTCTTGAAAATGTTCAATAGAAACACCTAATTATTGTGAATTACAATGAAACTGTATTAAATTCTCAACAAAATGGCACAAACCGCATGTTGATAGCTTTTGTCGAAATCGAGATATAAATAAAAACGCATAAACATAAGTATCTAAGTATAGTATTGACTCACCCTGTATTATAACTAAATATTATTATAATTAAATAATAATAAGTCAGTACTTTCAAATGTTTTCATAGCTAAAGAATCTCAGTGTCGATATCCATTTCAACCATTGTTATTTCATAGGTACTATTCAAAATAGTTTTTTTCCAAAATAAGTAGGCCACGACAATAAATTTGACGGGACTTCATATTGTTTATTTGTTGACAGCAGTAGTATTCTATTAAAATTCAAATTGAAGGTTGCACTTTTCTCAATAGAAATTGATATTGCTAATATTGGTATGTACTCGATTCACGATGAGTATATCGAATTCAGAATTGTATGATATGATTGGAGACGGGGAGGACGAGGCTACGTTTAATAGTGCGGGTAGTGTTGATATGCATAATACGCATTATTGGGCTGAAGAAAATCCGCACTGGATGGAGGAAGTGCAGCTACAAGGTAGATAGAGTATCAATGTTTGGTGTGGTATAGTTGATGGAAAAATCGTAGGTCCATATTTCTTTGATGGAACTTTAAATGACAATACATATTTGGTTTTTCTGGAAAATCAGTTGCCCGTTTTATTAGATATTTCCTTACAAACAAGAAGATGTAAGATATTTCAACATGACGAGTATCCCGCGCATTTCTCCAGACAAGTTATAGACTATTTAAATGTAAATTGTCCAAATAAATGGATTGGATGGGGGAGTATATTTCCATGGCCAGCTAGATCTCCAGACTTAACATGTCTGGACTTTTATCTGTGAGGAAGATTGAAGGATTTAGTGTACCAAACTCGACCAACCACGAGAGACGACATAAAACAGCGCATTAGAAACGCAATAAATACTATATCAACAGCTGAGATTGAAGCAGCTGTTATGTCTAAGCGCGATAGATTGCAGCTTTGTGTAGACAACGATGGAAAACAGTTTGAACATTTAATTGGACATTGAATTTCGATGATAAATATATCTGTATGGCCTTCCTTTCACATATCTAATTTTAAGTTACAATACAGGGTGAGTCAATACTATACTTAGGTATTTATGCGTTTTTATTTATATCTCGATTTCGACAAAAGCTATCAACATGCGATTTGCGCCATTTTGTTGAGAATTTAATACAGTTTCATTGTAATTCACAATAATTAGGTGTTTCTATTGGACATTTTCAAGAAAAACAAATTTTAATTTTTTTCATTCGAAAGTACCCTATACCTATGACAATTAAAACGAATTACAATTGTTTTATAGTAGATGTAATTAATGCATCCACCCTCTTTCTAATGACACTAATTTCGTTAAAATCGGTTGATTCAAACCAAAGTTATATGTGTTTATCCAAAACACTTTCCCACTTTCCCCCACCCTTTATTTGGAAAAATTGAGAAAAAAGCACTTGAACAGATTTGTGCGTAATTCAGTCCTCTTTCTTTTTTTCTTATTTATCACTTGGTTTAATTGGGCACATTCCATAGAAAACTGGTTTTTAAATTTTTCTTTACAGGTTACGCCCCCTAGCGGTTAACCTAGAAACTTGAAAGTAATTTCCAGCAATTTCTCTTGGCCACTTTTACTGAGGAATTTTTTCTCCCGAAGTTATAACATGGATAGTTTCTGATATATAGCCGAGACATCGGCTTATTGGACCACCCGGTACATTAAAATATGAAACCAGTTTTGGCAAAATAACAAAAAATATATCTAACCATACCCAACCGGTTTAACATTTGTCCATTAATTTTGTTATTCAATTTTTTTATAAATCAAGGGAGTAGAACGACCTAGTGTGTATTCCAACTGCATTAATATGCACATCATTTAAATGCTGAAACATAATCCTGGGGGAAGATATAAATCAGACTACTTCATAGACAAATACTAAACTGTCACAAAAAAAAACATCAAAAAAAAAGTTTTTAGTGTGCATTCAACAATAAGCTTATACGCTGGGAACAAATACTATTTATTCAAGACGAAAGGAACCCATTTTTTTGGTGCCATGAGAGGGTTCACCTTCTGTCTTCTTGTTTAATGTATGCAAGGACATGCATATAATTAAAAACCCCATTAAAATCATCCTTATAGCATGATGTACTTTTGGGAACGGACAGAGGCGTGTATTTGAACTTTATACTGTCAAAACAATATTCGAAATAGAAAATATAAATAATAAGTAAATCCATCTAATGTTTGTAAGCACATAACTTTTTAACGACTGCACCAAATTGGATTAATCTTTCTTTTAAGTCTTCGTTATTGTCATTTGTATAGGAAAAAATTGAGAGAGAAAAGATTTTTTTTATTTAAATCCTATTTTTTTAAATCTCTTTATATGAAAAGACAGAACTACAATAGTATGGTTCGTTCAATAGCCTTTATGGTGTGCGTCATCGTTTGTGACTTTTTTTTGGGGATTTCGGTATGTTGCTTATTTTATTTCCTATTTTGACCTTAAATTTGGTAAATAAAATCATCAATAAGATCGTATACAGCCAAATTCGAAAAGACTATGAAATTATTAATCAGCTTCTTTTTCTAACTGAAAATACTTGAGAATTTCCAAAATTTTCCGTGTATCTATAGACATATTTTAGTATTATTTAAATAAATATAACAATAAGATTAATAATATTCATTTTAAGTCAAAGATTAGGGTTGACGTTTGTAATACATTTGTATTCATTATTGTGATATTTTGATTAGGATTACTCACAGACCAATCCATGACGCACACCAAAAATGTTATTAGGTATATGAACTCTGCTAGTAGAAACCCAACATTAACGACTTCAAGAATTAATAGCTTCTATGTAAGCTACTGGCCTAGCTATTTCTAGTCAGACTATCAGAAGAAGGTTGCATATTCGTAATATGAAATCTTGATAATTGGAGGCTTCTTTTCTTCTCCGATTAATCATCGGTTGTATACATCTGATGGTCGAATTTCAGTCTGGTGAGAAAAAGGACAGCAGATTAACGCATTTTTAATGGCACCAAACACTATTTTCGGTGAAACAACAGTTTGTGAGTGAGGCGGCATTATGTTTTCAATGCCACACTAAGATGATAGTCTTAATTCAGCAAACAATATCTGCTCTAAGATATCGCAACATGGTTATTGAGCCTATAGTTGTATCATTTGCTCGCGCCATATTCGCAAGATTTGTTTTTGTTGATCATAATGCTTAATTACCAAGAAATACTTGTGAATGAATTGGTAGAACATCATGTGTTTGCAAGTATGGAATGACCACCCTTCTCACCCTGCTTACCACCAGATATGAATTGGGATGAAATTTTTCAGGCAATTGAATCAGCCTCCACAAACATTACACCAATTAACTAGCTCATTCCAAGTCATTTGGGCAAGCATTTCACAACACTTCTAGCTTCAATAATTTAATAGATAGTCTTCCAATTAGAATGAGATCATTAAGGCGAGGTGGTCCTTCAGGGTATTAATTTTCACAAACAGCCGTAGTTAATAGCAGGATGGAGGACCTTTGTCAGATTTTATTTTATTCCACCTTTCCTCTTAAACACTTATTTTTCTTTATTGAATATTTGTTTTTTGAGTTGCTTCTGCTATTCTCTAAATAGATTTTAATTCAACGTCCAAACTGTTTTTTCTTTCAAATATTTATAACAAAAATTCAGAAAAATTTTACTTATTGTTTAGCAGCGTATTTCATGGTCAAACAAGTTTTGAAAATGTAAAAAAATAAAACCACGAGGCACTTATTTCTTACAAAATCTACGCTTATGGTTGATTTAAAAGCCTTTTTTCCATCGTGAGAAGAGACTTCATTGAAACCAAATCTACTAACCGGAAATTTGTACACAGAAGGGTTAAATGTTTTTTATAACTAAAATTTTGAATAATAAAATAGGTGGGTGCGATTGTGGAAAGATAGGTAGAGCAGTTTATAATATTTAAGAGGTCGTGTGCATTTAAAAGCCAAGTGTTGAGTGAACCACATCATATAAGAGAGAATTATAAAATAGAAAAAAATTATTTAAAAAAAAAATTGATGATTATATGTAAGCTCAGAGAAAGTTTTACAATGCGCTGGGACACATTTTTCCTTAATATTTTATAACAATAATTTACTTATCTTGTCATTACTGGAACCATATACCTACAGTTTTCCTGATGATAACACGATGACTTTATACAGGGAGATATTAAAATCAAAATGGAGCAACAAAACACCACGTTTTTGTTTGTCTGAGATTATAAAAATGTGAGCCAGTTACAGTGAATTTAGTATTTATAACGATATCTCGGTGTAACTTTAGATTATCATATAAAAATGGTCCAGTCTTCATTAGTAGAATCCCAATTATTAACAATGGTTTTTAGTGGGGTTTCACGAAAGCCAAGATTTCGCGTCTCGTCGTTTCAAGACGAGATCGACAGTTGCATCTCGCGATTTTTCGGGATCAAGAAATTTTTTCGATATCTCTCGATCTCGTAAAATGTGAATGCTGCAATAACTAACAACTCCCTGTATATTAAGCTAAAGACTAGAAATTCGGTAAATATTATTTTTCTCCGATTGTTCATAATGATATAGGAGGATATTGTATTTGCAAATTATTACAATTCCCACAATCTCTTTATTTTGGTTGGTTGCTATGGAAATGTATAAACACAGGCAGCAAAGTAATCACTTTGCTGGATTCCTAGCCTCGCTACGCTCTGCTATGAATTCAGCTTCGGCAGTCAATCTACTACTTTGCTGTCTAGTTAAACAAATAACTATTTTCTCCGATTGGCAGCAAATATTAATTTTGCTGACTGATATCAATCAAAAGTATTACTTTTCCTGCCTAGGCAGGGAAGTGGTTACTTTGCTGCCTAGGCACGATTGTAATAATTTGCAAATACAATATCCTCATGAACAATCGGAGAAAAAATTATATGTTCAACTTGGCAGCAAAGTAAATTGACTACCTTAGCTGAATTCCTAGCCTCGCTACGCTCGGCTATGAATTCAGCCTCGGCAGTCAATCTACTACTTTGCTGCCTAGTTAAACAAATAACTATTGTCAATAAATGAGGTTTTTGTTCATTGTTTGTTTACTTTTGTTTCAGTTTCCAAGTATGGTCTAACCAAATCATAATTTGGTTGGCCATTGTGCTGTTTAACTTAAGCTTTTAATACATTTTTTTTCTCGTAAATGATCAAGTTTTTGAAAAAAAATTCTAGAGATAAAAATTTATTGAATGAATTGGGCTTTTCACTCATGTTTTTTTAAAAGCAAGATTTTTAACTTAAAAACGCTGTAATGCAAGAAAGAATTTTTTTGTTGACGATTTCAACCTTCTAAGCATAATTCTGGAAGTATAGTTTTATTAACATAGTATTCACAAAATTTCGTGTCTTCAATATACAGTTTCATATACAAAGAGAATAAAAAAAAAACTTTTTTCAAAATTTCGTAACTTTCCCGTAAAAATTATTCCAAATACCCACCTTAATTTTCATTACAGAATCACCCCTTAAATTTTCTTGGTGTTATTTAGATAATCCCTGTATACCTACATATTCTAAAAACATTACTGAAATTGTGTTAATTTGAAAAATATGCTGCTAAAAGAGAATTTGTAAATTCTCTTTTTTCTATTCATATATATTAAGTCAATCACTAGATAGGCACTATTTGGACTAGCCAAATATATATCAAGTATACATCATGTCAAAAGTAACTTCTGTCATTCTGACGATGATATACCTATATATCGAAACAATTGTCAATTTACTTGCAATTTTTACAATTTTTTCAAATATATTGTGGAGTCATTTAGAAATAGTTAGTTTCATTTAAAACCATATGATGAGTAGATTCCACGAAGTGAGGGTTTATACAGTTAACTCAATTTTAGAAATACTTTATCATTTTATTTTTCCTACACTATATTTGCGAAGTAGTCTTCTGGGATATCCATCTTTATAATTATGATAATCTAAAATAACATCATAGTTTCCTAAAAATATTCAAATTGATTACTCTAGGTATAGTTGGGAGATCTCAATTTAAATTTCAAATGTCAATTCAGAAAGAGATGTCAGTTACTTTCCGCCAACTTATACCTATTTACCGTATTATTTTCCAGTACTCAATAATTATTTAACAATAATAATTATTAGGTTACTTTACCGAATTCTATAGGTTTCAATCTCTGATTCATGAAAAAAATTAGATTTAATATCTGTTTATTATACATGTATATTTTTATACGAGTAAATACCTATAACTACATACATATTGGATTTTTTCTTTACGCAATAGTGCGTAAAATAAAGTTTCACGCACTCGAAAGTGTGCCTAAAGTACATACTTTACACACGGTAGTAGGAAAAAGATTTTACCAATAACTTCATCAATAATTCTCTCACTTAAAAAATCATTTACATATTCTGAATTTTTCCAACGCGACATTAATATTTCATATTAACCCGAATAACCTCTAAATCCATAACTATAATATTGTATGATAATGTGATTAACTGAATGTTGTCAATTTTCCTTTCACTTCCAAAATTGTTACCTTTCCGTCGCTACAAATTCTAACACGTCTCTCAAAAACTCATCAGAATATTTTCAAAAACAGCGACTAGCTGCGCTATCTGTTATATTTACGTGAAAGTAAGAGGATATATAGAAGCTTCTGGCCATATCTCTTCAGCTAGGAGATGGCGCCATACTCGAGTAACCAGTCATCCCTACTCCCTTGAGAATTTTATTCAAATAGATAAAGTCGACCACACACTATTAAAGGGTAGATGCTAAATACATCAATATTAGCAGATAACATATTTCTTAATAAGTGAAATTACATTTAGTTTGAAAAAAAATATAATACGTTCTTAAAAAAAGGAAACGTAAGTAAATTATAAAAATATATATAATTATTAAATTGCCGGTACAAGGTCTAGTCTCAATTTATTTTCATATTCACAAAGTGTTCTTTGAAATGGTTACAAAACTGTGAATAATATAGTTTTTCTTGTACCTTTAGAATTTCTTAGCAGCCTGGCATGATGTAAAATTATTTAATATAAATATTAATACTTACAAGCTCTTAAAGTGAATTATTACCTACGGTTTTTTAAATAGAAATAGCAATATTTTTTATTTTCTTTTAAAAACCAATTCCGTTATTTTTGTTTTGTTAGGGAATCGTAAATTTTATAAATAACTAGCGATAATAACGATAGGTAGGCAGTATTTGGTTTTTTGAGTGGTTATAGAAATATCGTGCAATTTGATATTGAAACAACACAAAAAAAAATTAATTTTCCCGCACTGTGTGGAAAACATTTTCCCGCACCGTGTGGAAATAATTTTCTACACTAATATGTCAAATTAATAATAAGCTGGTATATTATGGTGGTTCGAAAAGCTTTAGTTACCATGTGTAACTAACCAGCTATTTACTTTCATTTTTGTTTGTTTATTGTCAAAAAACTGTCAGTGCATTTCTAAAATATTTTGCTCGTGAATAGGTGAATCCTCACGCTCGTAGAAAAACCATTCGGCTGCTTCACCGAACTTCGCTATACGCGTCGTTTGGTGAACGGCAGACTCGTGCGGAAATAGTAGTTTGTACAACTAGTGCGCAAAGCGTCACTTTTCCCACGAGCGCAGAAGCGAGTGGGAAAAGTGATTTGCGTACAAGTTGTACACAATATTTTTTCTACAACCACATTTCTTAATGAAAGAAATACAGTAAGTTGAGTATTTTCAATGTCCGAATTGAACAACTCAAAAGATAAAATATTTTCATCTTGGTTCATGATTCCTAAAATAATGCTTAATAGGTTAATGTTTTAATAATTAATAAATTAAAACAAATAATGAAATAGATAGTTTACTCACTTTTAGTTTAAATTTAAAAATTGTACACCAAAAAGAAATTTAATTAAGTTGAATTGTCAAAAAAAGTTGACAGGTCATAGGTAGCTTTGTTTGACATTTCGGTGCGGAAAAATGCCATAGCGTGTACTTTTCGCATTACTTTTACAACGGTTATCAGAAGAATTGAGAAAAGGCCTGCTTTGCATATAAAAATTTGTGTAGAAAGGCATGCTTTGCATAGTGGTTGTAGGAAAAATTCATTTTCCGCACTGGTTAGGTAAATAGCTATAGTAGTACGTGGACGACACCTTTGCCTTAAAAAATTTGATTACGCGCATTATATCGCTCAAAAGTTTCAAATAAAAATTGTATTATTTTATCTGTACCGACACAAAATGTAACAACAGACTGATTTTTGTATACAGGGAGTGCCCAATAAAATGCACCTTCAATATTTTAAATGGAACACCCTGTATATTTTCCTAAGGTTTTGATTAGCCCTGCATTTCCTTATTACAAATATATAACATTATGTAGCATTAGTTTTGTTATATGTATAATGACGGATGGTACTAAAAAATGTAGCTATGTAACTGACATTTCAAAACGAAACAATTATTAATTTATTATTAGCTGTCGGTGCTTATACCATAATGGACGAGTTCTATACAATGGAATTGCTGCCAACATAACGAGCAAAAAAATACTGAAAAAGGTTAGTCGCATAAGGAAGTGGTTTTTCCAATCTATGTTTAGTTTTTATTATATATTTTGAGTCCCTTTACCACCCATGTTGTACCCGAAAAGTTTGGAGTTTTACCCGAGAAGTTTGTAGGTCTATTTAGCTTGGGGAATTTTATATCTTAGAGTTGACGAACAACTAATGACAGCTGTCTATACATGTTTATTTAGATTTGTTTGTGTTCTTTGTGTTTCGTCAACTGTAAGATGCAAAATACCCCAAACTAAAAATACCTCCAAACTTTTTGGGTACAACATGGGTGGTAAAGGCACTCAAAACATATAAGAAAAACTAAACATAGATTGGAAAAAACACTTCCTTATGCGACTAACCTTTTTCAGTATTTTTTTGCTCGTTATGTTGGCAGCAATTCCCTTGTATAGAACTCGTCCATTCCTTATACTGCAGATGAAAAAGTAGATAATATTCTCAATTTATGTGAAAATTAAACAGTATGATTTGGCAGCAGGATAGGCTACTGTGGTCGGCTACTAGTGTCTGAAAAGAACCGCGTGGCTAAAAATACATTAAACACCACGTATTTTTTATCTATATTAATGTATTTTAAGCCGCGCGATTCTTTTCAGACACAGTAGCCGGTCACAAAATGTCTCGTCTGAAAGCGCTCTAAGGGGTCGCCAAATAGTGTATTTTCATTCAAATAGAAATATTAATTTTTTCACAGCAAAAAAGCTCAGGCAGAAATTTAAAATTTAAATGGTGATAATATCACAATATCTGACAGATTATAAAATTTGAAACGAAGATATCACTTGTGCATTGATAACAATGGAGAGCCTCTATTATAATTGTTATTTTAAATGTATTATTGTAATTTAAGTCATTAATTTTGTTGAAAATATATAGGTTGTTTTTGAACTATATGTGAACTTATTTCTTATCTTATTATACAGGGTGTAACAAAAAGGCAGGTCATAAATCATACCACATATTCTGGGGCTAGCCTTGTACAAATGTGCATGCGAAAGAAGTTACAGCCTGGCTGCAATTAGATATCGTCAGAAGCCATTGCTTTTATTCGGTTTTCGTTAGTAAAATGGTGCCGACTGTATATTCAAAAAAATGGGGGCCATTTCGAACATCTAAAAAAACTACACATTTGTAAATAAATAAGATTCAATAAAAAATTTGGGACCCTCGAAAAACTCAAAAATTCATTGACTTTAATTTTTATTAGGTACTTGAAATTTTTGAAGCATAATGAAAAATAAGCCATATCTCAATAAAAACTGATAATTGTAAAAAGTGCTAGGGGGCAAAAAAGTTTCAAAAATAATGTGTTTGAATAATGGTGCCACAATAAGCATTAAATTGTAACGTACACAAAAATTATGGGGGGGTTTAGGGGATCTCAACTTCCATAAATTTTTAACGGGGTGCAATAATGCCTCAATTTTTTTTGAAATGCTCTTATCATAAGAAAGCCACTTGTCAACTTTCCTTATAATATGTCAAACAACTGTCGAAATATTTGAAAAAATCAATTTTAATTTCTTTTTTCATTTCACTTCATGCACATTT
Organism: Galerucella nymphaeae; assembly: GCA_963978555.1. Lineage (NCBI taxonomy): Eukaryota > Metazoa > Arthropoda > Insecta > Coleoptera > Chrysomelidae > Galerucella > Galerucella nymphaeae. The sequence goes on from OZ021715.1 coordinate 7,998,896, forward strand.
GTACTAGGGTACATTGGGTTGGATCGAGTTATTTCCAGCCCCAGAATATGTGGTATGATTTATGACCTACCTTTTTGTTACACCCTGTATAGTGGAATAATATGCCATTAAAGAACTAAACTAATGCTACACAATGTTATATATTTGTAATCAGAAAATACAGGGCTACTCAAAACTATAAAAAAATACAGGGTGTCTTATTTGAAAAATTAAAGATGCATTTTATTTGGTACTTCCTATATACAAAATTCAGTCTGCTATCACATTTTTGGTCGGTACAGGAAAAATGATAAAACTTTTATTTGTTTTGTTTTGTATTCCCGTCATTAATTAATTAAAATAAGTAGGGGTCAAAATATAATCAGAAACCCCGTACACACTCCATTCCCAGAAACCACTTTCTTAGGTAGGGACTTTCTTAAATTCCCATAACTATTATAATTAAAAAATTATAGATATTAACAGACCACTTCTCTGTATATATTTAAAAAAAATAACGGTTATAGAGAGAACAACAATGAGGCAGAGACACACTATATTATGCAAATTTGTAACGGGGATCATAGGTGGCAATGAAACGAGAAGGAAACAACAGAACTCATTGTAAAACTACCTGCGAAATATGCAAATCGAATTACCATTGGATTATGTATTCGTATATATCGCGACCCGGTATAATTACAACCGTCCTCTTTTTTTAGTTGCGTTTGTTCTTTACGACGAAAAGGGTGTTTCTAGATTTGGATGCCGAAACAAGTTACAGAGTCGTATTAGCATTGCACCGAACGAAATAAGCTGCGAGGCTTATAAATGCCTTCAACACCGTGGTGTATATACAATTTTTTTCCACTACTAGCCAAATTTGAGACAAAAATTAATAATAATTGAGATTATAGTCTATTTCAATGCTTAAATATTACAGCGGTATTGCGTTCATAACACAACGCCTTGAGTGTAAGAGCTATACTTATACACCACAGCACCTACAAACGCAACACGAAAAGCGTTTACCTCGTCATCTGATTGACAAGTACACTGTCTGTTTTCGATATATAATGAACGTACTCCTTATGCCATCAGTTATTTTTGGTTTAGAGCGAATTTTGAACTAATGGCATTCAAATTCAAATAATTTTATCTTGATAGATAATTTCAAGCAGAAAATATGTTGAAGACAATCTCATGGGTATACAAAATTCTGTTGCACAAGTTTTTGTTGAGCTAATATCACTGGATTTTCAAAATATTTGAATTAGTCCATTATTAACCTAGGTTAATAATAGAAAAAATTAATAGAGAACTTCCCAGTTGGTTAGAAGAAGCAATAATTATCAACTTCACAGCTAGTAGTAGAAAAAAATGTTTTTCACTTCCATAATTTGCTTCACAGCTGACAACAAAAGTGTCAAACATAGAATATGTTACACTTCTTGAACCGAGCACCAATCGAAACATTTTTGATAAATTCTTTCACAACTTTTTTTAAAAAGCAAGCTAGAAATTGCTTGCCCAGCTTTTTTTAATTTCAGTAGGTAACTTCACTATCACTTTCAATCATTAACTGTCAATAGAAAAAATAATTTGGATAAATTTAATAGTTATTTATGCAACAAGTGCAAAAAACACGTTTTGCAAGAGTTGCATACAATATTTTTTCTAAATTCATGCAAAAACTGGAAAATTAGAATATAAATATGTTAAGAACCGAACCTAACCTAATCAAGCTCAACCCGTTCTTCTTTTTTTGTATCTTTTATGGCCTCCACCTTGTCAGTACTCAATCATAGGTGGTTTTCGCCTTGACCATTTAAATTTTAAATAATTAAAGATTTTTGCAATAATTGTAACTCGTTGAGACTAAGTAGTAAGATATACATATATTAAAGCAGGATCAGATACTTGCTATGGATTTTTATTTAATTTAAATGTTTATGTTTGTCATTAATCATCACAAAACTGACACAAGAATGACAGATGAGTACAATAAAAATTTTTTCTACTAGCGTGCGGAAAGTGAATCTTTTCCGCACTAAAAAGCGTGCGGAAAGAGTCACTTTTCCGCACTAGTGCGGTAAGTAAATTTGTAGAGTTTTTGGGGAGTAGGTATACTAACAACTAACAAGTTGCTGATATGTATTTAATAATAAATGTTTCTTTATGTTAACTTTTGGGTTTTTTTCCGGATGCTAGTAGAAAAAATAGTGTACCTAACACGTGCGTAAAGTGACTTTTCCGCACGCGATTGCTGGCCGAACTCCGCTAGCGTCGTTCGGCCATCTGCAATAGCGTGCGGAAAAGTATCACTTTCCGCACTAGTTAGGTTAACTACTATTATTGCACTAGTGCAATAAAGTACCTCTTTTTCCATTGAATGTGGTTCACAAAAGTGTTGTTTTTTTAGTTGAATGTAGAAGAAAATATAAATTGTATTTAATTTTTATCAATTTTATTGGAAACAGTTATTCCAATCCACTATTCTTATAATGCCAAATAATCGTCTTAGATCTGTTTGGATTCCCCATTTACATGAACATCTTAATCCATAAATCTTAAACCCTATCATAATTTTGAAATGTCATCAAAGATAATTATTTAAAATACGTCCCTGGAAATTCATACCTTTCAGCATCTAAATTTTAATTCATCCTCGCATACATCTGCATATTAATGAGTAAAATTGGTTTAGTAACACTTTCCCAGGGAATAGAGACCCTTCTTCTTAAAATGCAAAATACAACAACACGATCAGAGCCAGGGATGCAGCATCTCTTTTTGAATCGTATTAATATTATTTATATAAACAGAAGGGTATAGGTGTGACCGACAAGATTTTCCAAAAGAATGGTCTTGGGATGCATATTTTATCTGTGTTTTTTTTTCTACACTGACAGTTAGTTACAAATTGAGTGTCGTGATGTGAGGTTGGACGTTTCGAGAGATACATTTTCAGTAGGTAATTTTTAAAAAATTGTATTTATATCACTTAAGACAGTTAATATAATTAAACACTAGGTATAACAGCCACATATCTTATATTTTTGGATTAGTAACTTTTCTTTTTTTACTTTGCATAAAAGTATCTTGAAATTACACAGCAGAAAAATCTCGATTTATATTCAGGCTGAATATAAAAAATAACAAGTTTCAATGGCGTAAAATGGCTAATAACTATATTCGAATGAAGTCGTAAAGTCGACAAATGCCGAAGATTGTTACTTTACGATCTGGGCAAAAAAAATATCCTTTTTCGCTCGCTAGTCCCGCAAAATTTGATGAAATAAGTGAGCGAAATATAGGTACCTTTTTGGCTCTATAGCGGAAAGTAACAATCCTCGGCATTTGTAGACTTTACGATTTCATTTGAATATAGTTGGTAATTATTCAAAATTAAAGTTTAAAGAATCTCTCGTTATACAGAAAAATCGTCTTTATCAAAAAATTATCACACAATCCATTTTCATTTATTACTTTATATATTTTTTGCGCGATCGATCTTTTTTGTTTATTTACAGCATCGGTTGTTAGTATTATTTTATTTGAAATTTATTTCAATATGATTGTGCAAAGAATGCCACAAGCATCTCGAACGTTAAGGGTATTACGGTCTCCAGCAAAATTGGAGGCTTTGCTAAGCTATGTCTCCAAACATTACTGTCGACCGGTACTAGAGGTGATTTTAAGTCGATTTTAGGTCAAATTACCTTAATCCGAAAATGCTTCCTAAGGGAGCTACAACAGCCCTTTGAAGAATACATAAAAAACTTGAAAACAAAACTTTTTAATAAAAATACCTGCTGGTCTCCCCAACTGACAAGCTTGTGATGGATCTGAAAAAAATATTTATTTATAGCGAACGAATTGTTTGTAACTGTTAATTAATTATACAAAGTTTGAACATTTTAAGTACCGTTATTTTTAAATAATTTGAAGAAAGCTCATATGAATACGTCTTCTTCAAAGGGCTGTAGCTCCCTAAGGATGCATTTTTAGAATGAGGTAATTTCAGCTAAATCGACTTAAAATCACCTCTAGTAAGTGTGGATTTATGCAGACACAATTAACAATTATCAATTAGCATTTAACAATTAACAATTATCATTTATAAGTTGAACTACTCATTTCACTATGACTCCATTTATGCACACAATTAACAATTATCATTTATCAATTAACAATTATTGCGAAGTTGACCAACTTTTAACTTCTTAAATTAAATGTACCTATCCAATTTTCATCTAGTGCGCAACTAGTACGCAGATTCTGAAATTTATCTCACTTTTTTCATAAAAAAGTGGTTGATTCAGGGTTATGTTGTGTGTCAGCATCATTATTAAAAGAAAAAAAGTCTCAGCTTTTTCAATTCTACTATACATCTTTAAAATTGATCCAATAGACATGACAATGTAGGGTTATTGTAAATGTAAATAACCAGAATCTCGAGCTTGTGCGCGTGCTTACTATTTTCTCCTAATTTATCTGCATAAACGATGGCAGTTTTACTAATCGTTAATTGATAATTGTTAATTGTTAATTACTAATTGATAATTGTTAATTGTGTCTGCATAAATCCACATTTAGTTTCCGTTTGGCAGGAGAGTTTCTGGACACCCATAATATTGGGATCAGCTGCTGCAATTATTTGATAATTAACTACCTATATAAAATTGTTTCAACTACTTAATTTTTAAATGTTGCCACAGGTTTTATTATATTCTTTTCTGACATTTCAAAGTTGTTTATCAAATTAATTATTCCAAATTATGCACTCATACTAACCTACTATATTTTCTCGTTCTCCTTATTTATATAACATTCCTTAAAATAAAATAAACACAACTCGATTTTCTATGTATTTTTTTACGTATTCAACTTTCATCTCGAAGTTTGTGTTTGTCCTTTGTACTTTTCTCCAAGTATATAATGATTTACTGATGATTTCAGTTAAATAATGGTTAGAGTATATCGAGACAGCGCGCGAGGGGTCTTTCCCTTCGTTATTGTATCTTACAAAGTGAACACTTGAATTTCTTACAAGCAATCTTTGTGATAAATCAATTTGTTACACAACAGAGATACCATTACAGAAATTCATAATAAAAATACATACGAATATAACAGTATCCACGAGCTTTGTATCCTTGGAAATAAACTATAATTGTGTATAAAAAAAACAGTATATTATACAATATGTCCCTCTAAGGGCGAGTTGTATTAAACGCCTAAACTCGGTTTAATGTTGACTGATGTTTAGATTGATATAATTGTTGAGAATAAATACATCAATCAGACACAATCTAAACATTAGTTTTCATTAAACCGAGCTTAAGTGTTTGATACAACTCGCCCAGAGTTGGAAACATATGGAAAACTTTTTTATTATTAATTTTAGGAAAAAAAGTTATACTTCATAAAAAGTTCTGCATTACCTAAGACCTGGAATACAGTCATCAAATATCAAAATTTTCAGTCTTATACGAAGTTTGTCAAAAAATATGTTTTGCTCAAGAGTAAACTACCTTTAAAAACTGTGACTGTATTTTAGGTTTTAGATAATGCAGAGCTTTTTATGAGGAATTAAAATTGATTAATAATAAAAAAAATTTTCTCCTATCGAGGGAAAGGTGACACTACTTTGACCTGTTTTCTATGAGCAAAGCTCAACATTCCAGAATAGTAGGCAGTTGCTGAGCAATTAGAAAATAACAGTACGGTAATGTTTTTAATGGATTACTACAATAAAATGAAAGAAAGTATGGTTTTAATTTTTATATTAATAAAGTTGTGTTGTTGTGATAATAGTTATTTATGCAACAAGTGCAAAAAGTGAGTGTTTTTTGCACGCGACGTGAAATTGTCCAACGAGGTCTTTAGGCCGAGTTGGACAACACGTCGAATGCAAAAAACACGTTTTGCAAGAGTTGCATACAATATTTTTTCTAAATTCATGCAAAAACTGGAAAATTACAATATAAATATGTCAAAAACCTAATCTAACCTAATAAAACTCAACCCGTTCTTCTTTTTTGTATCTTTATGGCCTCCACCTTGTCAGTACTCAATCATAGCTGGTCTTCGCCTTGACCATTTAAATTTTAAATAATTAAAGATTTTTGAAATAATTGTAACTCGTTGAGACTAAGTAGTAAGATATACATATATTATTGTTGTATTAAAGCAGGATCAGGTACTTGCTATGGATTTTTATTTAATTTAAATGTTTATGTTTGTCATTAATCATCACAAAACTGACACAAGAATGACAGATGAGTGCAATAAAATATTTTATCTACAACTGTCATGTAACGAGTACGATTTGACACTATTTTTAGTGTCATAATGACGTATATTACCGCACTAGTGCGTTTTTGATTACATTACCGCACTAGTGCGGTAATGAAAATCTAGAAACATATTAATACCAGAATTAAATATTTAAAATAACACTGGTAGTTGCATTTTCAATTTCCGAAAGGAGATTGTCTTCACTTGAACTCATTTTTATAGATTTTTGTTCATTCAAATTTGAAAATTTGATGACATAACTAATTTATTTTATTTCCACATCCTTGTTTGTCTTTGATGATGGTCACAAAATATGATACACAGTATCTTATGTTTGCAGTCAATATTATTAAAAATACGTTGGATTCGAATTTTTTTTAAATTTTATAATATAGGTACTGTTGATAATACTAATAAACAGTTGTAGATAAAATTTTGTACGTAACACGTGTGATAGGAATTATTAACGCACTTATGTGATTACACGACTCGGCCTACGGCCTCGTCTTGCAAACTTCACATGCGTGCGTTAATAATGTCCATATCCCACTAATTACGTAAATAACTATTATTGCACTAGTGCAATAAAGTACCACTTTTTCCATTGAATGTGGTGCACAAAAGTGTTGTTTTTTGCATGAATGTAGAAAAAGAAATAAAAGAAACATCCAATTAATAAAGATATTCTTGAACACAAATTAATTGTTAATATTTACATTTATTGTACAGTTTGTACAATTTGTAAATTGTACTGCAGGGCAAAGAGAATTTATAGACGTTGAAGATGCATAGCTAATTATTTCGTTTATCTCGTAACCACTTCTATATTTCAATATAAATATAGAGAAACCTCTCTAAACTTACTTGATTACATCTTGAATGGAATATTTCTTAATCAATTCTTTAAATATAAATCAACGATCGAAGAAAAAATAGTATGTATAATTCGGGGGAAAAGCATATTTTCCCAAACTCCTATCACAGTCGTTTGGGAATATTATGCTTTTCCCACAAATTATACAATATTCTATTTCCATATGATTCCAACTTACAGGAACATATTGTATATAAAATTAACAGTTTATTAGAGAGTTTTTTAGAAGCTTTAAAAATTTGCAGCTTACATCCAGAAAACATATCACCGATAATACTACAAGTATTCGAATAGTGACCACAAAATTACAATAGAAAACTATATTAAGAAGGAATGTAAAACACTATGGAATGAAAACTTCAGCAATCTTGAAGTAATCAAACCTTCATGAAACGTTTCTAAAGATACTAAATAGAAGGAAACTAAGAAAAGACCAAACAGTTATGTACCGAATCCAAATTGGAGACACAAATATTAATCATAAATAATTAACCAACAATGATCCACCACCAGAATGTACAAACTGCAGGACTACCTTAACTGGGAAGCACATCAGCCTAGAATGCCCTCTATATTCATCAGAAAGAATCAAGAACAGAATTGAGTGTACGATGTCGTAAACTAGAAGAGATGGAAGGAAAGCAGTTAAGATGTTATGACTTCTTTTTTTGTTAAAGTAACGATAGCCTGATCAAACTAAGGAATTGATTTAAATGGGAGTGTATATTTTGACGTTTTTCGTTTCCTTTTTTAATTCTCATTCACCTG